>CM047997.1:22284518-22296097 GCA_026261665.1 Melanotaenia duboulayi
CTAGATCCACCCTGTGACCTAGAAATGGTTTCTCCACATCAAGAGGAGCCTCACACATCTGGTTAGGATGCCCCTTAGTGACCACCTGTAAGGTGTTCCAGGAACTTCATACTAGCAGGAGGCTCTTGGGAAGACCCAGGACACACTGGAAGTAATATATCTCTCAACTGGACTGGAAACATCCCAGGACCCTCCCAGATGAGTTGGAAGAAGCCGCCAAGGAAAGTCAAACTCAGCAATTCAGATCGGGCAGACAGGAAATCAGACACAGGAGCAGTGTTAAAGCTTCTAGTAATTTTCAAAATAAAAGCCCTGTGCAGATTTGCACTCACTGAACCATTAATTTATTAACCGGTCAGGGTGTCTGTTTTTTTTTTTTTTTTTCCCCCCATTATGGACGACGAGGCATTTATCCAGGATTATGTGAACTAACGTTTCCAGCTAGGCGGACTGCACTCCGCACTTGATATGCTCGCGGTGTGGATTGACGCACCACGGAGGTCGAAACCAAACCGCGGTGCAGCCGTAACACAACACACACACACCCGGTGGAAACTAAGGGTGAGCTTCTCTGCTTAAAATGCTGCTGACCTTGAATACGTGGTAGAGGGAGGGAGGGTCAGATGGATGGATGGATGGATGGATGGATGGATGGATGGATGGACGGACAGACGTTCTTATTTCATGTTCTGATGTATGTCTAACAATACACATCTTAGAGGTGAGAAATTTCAAAACCTCTGCTTCTCACTTAGCCGTCAGTAGAAAACAACAAAGACACTACTCTGTTTTTTGCCCTTCTTGTTCATAGTAATCAAACAGATGTGGTACAGTCTTGTATAAATGTGTACTTTCAGATGAAATGCCAGACATGCCAATCAAAGGTGTGTGTAGAGAGCTGCGTATTGCTGCAGTAGCAGGCCATTTGGCTCTGTGAAAGCTTGTGCTGCCAGCTCAGAGCCACATTGGGTTTGACCTCATTCCACCTCAGAACAAACAGAACAGTGAGGCGCTAAAGTCCTTGAAAAAGGCAGTGAGAAAAGAGCTACAACAACACATTGTTTACTGGCATTGATTGGCTGTAATAAACAGATCTTAGGACTCGCCTGGTCTGAAGCGTGTCCCTGTCAGAAAATTTTACGTGAAGAAAAGGCACAATGTTTGGTGGCTTGAGCTCAATTTGAGGAATCTATTTGCTACAGTCAACTAAAATTAAATGGGTGCCTTTGTTGTCCGTGCTCAACCTCTATACCAGGTTTCAAGAAAACCTGCCAGGTACTTATTGTTTCTGGTGACACAAACAAAGCTGGAGGTAGCCTGGCAACAGAATGTAGGAACAACACGTTTCCCAAGTGTTTCCCACAAGGATCCAATGCCATCTTAAATGACAACTACATTCATTGTGCAATGAATTAATCATAGCCCAATGGATCCCTTAAATCAATAAACAATGAAAGGTTATTAGGGTGAGGCTTGGGGTAAATTTTAGCAACAAGTTTTCTGTTTTGTTCATGGACAACGGACTGAGAATTTGACAGCAGGGAAAGCATGACAAACAAAAGCATCTGCTATTATTCAATTCCCAGTTGTGGCATATCTTGACCTGATGAAAGAGAAATGAATAAATCATGCTCCATTAAATGTCATTATGCCTGTTAGCAAAATCTAATTCTACTAAAGTTCAGCGCCAGTTTACAAATTGAATGTAATTGCCCAGAATGCAAATGGGTTGGGCTGTTGTTTGTATGGATGTGAGACCAAGCGCGAAGAGAGAGAGAGAGAGAGAGAGAAAGAGAATGTGTAAGTTGAGGAAACCTTTAAGCGCCAGTATAATGGGCAATGCCTACTCCAGATTTTTCATTCAGAAACTAAAACGTCAGGGAATTGTGGATTGTCGAGGCTTTAACAATTGATGGTTTCATTTCAGGAAAAAAAAAAATGTTTAAAAAAGCAGAGATGGGGGAAATGTAATTACCCAGCAAGAGCTGTGTGGGAGTTTTAGTGTTTGATAATTATCCCTTTAAGGCATGTTAAACTTTTCTTTAGCTATCTGTATAAAACTCCACAGAGGCACTGAAGTAGAAGAGAGGTCACCAAGCTTCAGGAGAGAGGAAGAGATGAGATAAATGTGAAGGAGAGTGTAAGAGGATCAGATAAAGGCCTGTTGGACAGCTGAGAACAACAAAGGGAAATAAAACACATCACAAAACTGCACTGCTCAGAGGAAAAGATATTTCCCTGCAAAGACACCAAACGGCATCAACTTGTAATGGTTTCCATAAAAGTAAATGTTAGAGTTTTACAGAAGCAACCTGCCTTGTCTGGGATGAGGCATAAAAGCATGCAGCATTTTGGAAATGGATGACTAAAGACATCTGATAGGCCACTTTTTATTTCCTCAACTCACTTTACCACAGCATCTGTCTCGTTTATAGATGTACCAGGACACATACAAACACCACAAACACTGTATTTACTGCAGCACTGATTTTGCATAGCCCCATCAAATGTGAAGTACAAATATTCTTTTTACATCTGTGTTGCCAATACAGCATTACTAAGACAAGATGATTCAGCAAAATCCAAATAAGAGCAAAAACTGTTAATTAATTAATAACGTTAATTAGCTTGGACATCGAGAGGAGCCAGATGAGGTGGCTCGGGCATCTGGTTAGGATGCCTCCTAGACATCTAACTGGTGAGGTATTCCGGGCACGTCCCACCGGAAAGAGGCCCCGGGGAAGACCAAGGACACGCTGGATGGACTACATCTCTTGGCTGGCCTGGGAACGCCTCGGGATCCCTCCGGATGAGCTGGTGAATGTGGCCGGGAAGAGGGAAGTCTGGGTTTCCCTACTTAGGCAGCTGCCCCCGCGACCCGATTCCGGCTAACCGGTAGAAAATGGATGGATGGATAGTTTGGAATAGTTTTCACCATACTCACTTAGATGTCTGCAAATCTTGGCCAGATACTCAGAATCTGGAAAACGTCTACCTAATCCTAAACCAAATTATATAAATTACAAGAGGTGGATATTTTTAAAAAAAGATAATAAGGTGTTTTTTTTAGCTGTGATTGTTAACCATGGGGGTGTGGCCCATGCTTGGGCCTCTAGCGCCACCTAGAGGGCTGCAAAAAACTTGGCCATGAGGGCCGTGGGACCGCGTGACTTGTCAATTGAAGAAACAAGATACAGTCCTTAACAGCAGAAGCAGAAACTTGCTACAGGCAAGACATATAAAGACAAAAATAAAGACAAAAATGGTCACAAATATCTAAAGTAACTTTAAATTTATTTACAGTTTATTCAAACCTGTTATTAATCACTACATTCATCAAATGTTTATCTTTTCCATCAGTTTTTTTTTGTCTTTTGTTTTTTTTGCTGAAGTAAAATCTATGGATTTGTCTTTATTTTGTGTTTTTAAACCTGAGCTTTTATACCATTTTATTCTATGAATTATTAATCTATTGGGCCTCTTTTTTTATTATAGTGTCATATTTTAGGAGGTTTAAGCTATTAACTGCAAGGGATTAGGTTTAGTTACTGAATATATATTATATCAAGAGTAAGTTCAAGTAAACCAATACAATGCTAATATCTGATTGGGCTACATTTTACTAGAAAAGACCCCAGTGTCAAAAAGGTTAAGAATCCTTGTTTTAGAGATCAAAATCTTGTTTGTTTGCACTTAACTGGCCAGTTTAACAGAGTAAATGATTCCAAATCTTTTATAATGGATCCTGTGTATAAACATAGAGAAAAACACAGATTGAGACTTTAATCAAATAAAATGCAGCCTCACATTGACTGAGTGACTCGCCTCAAACTTTTATCTCCCAGACCAGCTCCTAATGCAGATTTAAAATGTTTTCTGAAAGGCATTAGAAAGTTTTGGTGAATTGACAAATGTCCTAGACAGTTGTATTAAATGCAGTTTCACCTGGAGTTCATGTCTTGTAACCCCTTTTCTTTATCACATAGTCTATATTACACTGTAGGCGAGTTCTCTGAAAACACGTTGTGAAAAAATTTTTTTTTGTTGTTTTTTTTTGTCTTAAGTATATACTTTTATCTTTCAGTTTAATGGCTTATAAATTAATGACTAAAATAAGCTGCATAGGATTGTTAAGATTTGCTCGAAAATTAGAGCTCAGCAAAGAGATTTATTTTCCCTCTGAGAGAATAAGGTTTTAAAGAAGGCAAAAACTGTATCAGCCAACCTCATATTTTGAGTTGTGAGTTTTCGGTGGTGCCTTCAGGCCACTGTTATGATGTACCCCTGAGGACACCTAAGTTCCCAAATCTTTAATCCCCTCTGCTATCAGGTAATTAAACTCCACTGGTAGTCAATTCAAATGGCATTTACAACCAGAGGTGCTGCTTGAAAACAGGCAAACCAGGCAAATGCTTGGGGCCCTGGCCAGAAGGGGGCCCCTGAGGGCTGACCAACTTTGAGTTTGCCTTTACAGTGGTTGGCTGATGCAGAAATCCCAAACCCTAGGTAAAAGCAGGTGTATTAAAATGAAGAGAAGATTTCTATAGGACAGCAGCAAAAAGAATAGACAACAGAAAAAGCAAAAAGAGATTGAGGCGGTGAAACTTAGTGGAGATATTACAGAAGCTAATTTAGCTCAGAGTACTGTAATCTGTCCTGCTCCTGTGTCATAAAGCTGAAAATAAAAACAGCAAATTTGGACAATAACCTGTCTTCGGTAATCAAATTTAATTTTAAAATTAATTGGAAAAAAAGTTCAGTTGAGCTACAGCATCAAACTAAGTGTTAAGTTGCAGAATTTATAGGCAAGAAATCTGTGGTCTTCAGCTCTACACCAGATCACTCCACTGAGGGTAACTCCAGTTAGGTTTTCTGGCATTTTAACAAGAAGTGTTTGTGGGGCAGTGGCAGCCTAATTAACTAGCAAGAGGTCAGATGCAGCTTTGGCATAGTTAGCTAGTTGGATGGTAATCCACTGCATTATTTATAACCAGGAGTTAAATTGGGATTTTCTATGTAGGGGGTCTCTGATCAGTCTAAGAACAGACTATTTGATTCAGTAACACTGAAAATGAGGATAAGGTATTTTTTATTAATGCAATGATTTATTTTTTTATTTTTATTTTTTTATCACAAATTACCCCTAGAATTTGACTAAAAGTCAGATTCTAGACGTTGTTTATGTTACTTTTAAGGTCTCACTAACGTGCTGCCTTTTTTCTGTGGTAGAGATACAGAGCCTCATGTAATATTAACTTTAATGTTAACCTGTAAGGCATTAGGGTTTGACAGGTTAGCAATGTCGTCTCTAGCTTGCTGAGATGCCCCATGTCTAAGTGGGGACAGTTAACTCACCGAAGAGCTCAAATAAATTCTCCACAAATCTGATGCATTTACTTATTTAAGCGACTCACTGACGTCATACTCCTGCTGTCATTTTCCTGTCGTCCCTGTAACTGAGTCACACTGACTGAGGAGTGATATCTCTGACTTACTCTGGGGAAAAAAAGCAAAATCAGTGGACTACAATCATAAGAGTTTCGCAAAATAAATTTTACTTACTATTCTGATACTATTGACCCTGAAAAAAGTTAATCCGATGACGTGAGTTTACATGCATCACGTTTGTATAAATAAAATCACTTCGATGAATTATCTGACTTTTACCAACCAGTTCGGTTTGGTCCTGGCATGTCCTTCGCTAGCTGTAACGTTGTTTTACCTAAAAAGTAAACCTTACAGAGTAAAACGAACCAGCCGTCAGATAAAATGTGCAGTCATGCTACACTGACACAGGACTGACATAACATGAACGCAGAGTCAGGATAATGCACACAGACTGAAATAACAGTTGGCATAACCAACCAACTTGACAGGAATAAAGTTTTGTTCTGAATGATTGGGATTGGATCAGATTCTTGGTTTGGTCACATTATATTAAGCAATTTAATTTGGATCAGACTTTTAATCTAAATGTATGTGCCTGAGTAAATGTCTTAATTATTCAGACTGGACAATGATAGAAAAGGATTACAGATCCCATGATGCAACACCTACTTATTAATGTGTCAGGGCTCAGGTCTGGAAAACCCTGGCTCAATTTAATCCCGTTTATAACAGTATATTAATGGATAAGGACAAAAAATAGGGTGGAAGAAGTTGCACTTCTACTTGTAAATCCTTTGTGGAGTGCTAAACCCAAAAATCCAAGAACTGCAAAAATAAAAAAAAAAGGGCACACATCTCAGTACCCAAATGAAGGAGAACAAAGTTCCCACTTTGAATTCTTTATTTTGCTCACATCATAGATTAAATTACGACTATGAGTTTTGGCACAGAGCGTCTTCAATTCTGACGAAGTCAATCACAGAATAAATACAACACCTCTACATGCTACACAGGCTTCAACGGATTAGTCATTATCCAATCCTCTTAATCACATCTAACAAATCACTACATAAATCACTTTCATTGAACAATCTCAGGCCAGAAAACATCTAAGACTGAAATCATCATTAAGTCCCAAAGCTTTATTAGGTAATGACTTCAGACTTGGCCAAGAATTAATGAACAGTCTCGTTTTCACAATCCTAACATTTCTTTTCACCTTTTTCACTCTTTTTGAAACAAATCTCTAAATTTGTTTTACACACATTTTAAGCTCAAACGTCTAAAATATTCACGATATACACAGACTTTTAAGTAGATTTGCAAGCATCAAATGCTTGATAACACACTGGCAAAATTAAACAAACAAAATAAGCATAATGTGATTTCATGTCACAAATTTAAAGCATTAACATTGAACCTTCGAAACAACTAAAACTGTTTCCACTTTAACAATTCACTAAGCTCCCTAAATGAGCTGATTAAGAATGGCTGTGGTTTGTTAGTGCTAATTTTTATTATTATTTTTATTTTACAGTTAACTTATTTATTCCATGGGTGTAGTTTAGATTTGTGTAAAAAAAAGCTTCATTAATCTGGAAAATATGACCAGTCTAATTAATAGGTATTGATGCCTTGAATATGAGTGGAAATGAATGAGTGAGAATTGTTGCCCTTCTACTTGTAAATCCTTTGTGAAGTGCTAAACCCAAAAATCCAAATGTGTAATCATACATTTGCATATGTACATACACTAAAGCTTCAAACCAGAAACCCAAACCCATGTACCCAAAATAAGAAGGAATTGTGCATATACAAAAAGCTAAAACCACACACAGGATGATTATGTCCAACTCCCTAACGTGGGATTCAAGATACACAGTTTCATTTCCAAGGGTCACCCACAATTATGTGTTAATGCATTATGTGTGTGTGTGTTTGTATTATTAGTGTCACCCTGTGTGTGTTTTTCAATTCGCTTGCTAGATGCTGTTCTATTACGCCAGAGAGCCAATTAGTGTCTCTCAGCTTGACACCCGTCTCGTCAGGACCAACTTGCTCATACATGTTAATTGTGGTCCCGAATGGTTTTTCGCTGTCTCATTACAGTGAGAACATAGAAGTAACAACCAGTGGCCTGATGTGGCATGATCTCAGAGGCACCCACCCTCTCCTGTGTCCCTGTCCCTCAGTCACTCCTGTTCTGTGCTCATCCCACCCTTCTTGCAATCACTTTGTGAGAAACGCTCCAAAGGAATGACCTTCATATGAAAGCTGATTTATATTAATGAGGGAAGTGCAACGGAAAATAAATGCTGCATTACAGTCATCTTGGAGCAATGATATAGGAGACTTGACAATTTAAAGCAGCAGTAAGAAGACCTTCATACGGGATCTTTTCAGTTACAGTGGAGACTGGAGACTTTGGTTGGAAAACAAGTGATGAGTGCAATCATGCTTTGTTTATAGCTATGTCCCAAAATGGCAGGCAGTGTATGCAACATCAGCAAAAGACTGCAAGAATGCAGCGAGAGCAGTGGGGCACTGTGGAAAAATATGTTGGGAAGGCAGAAGCAACTTTGGCAGGGTTTAATAAGACGGATAAACAAACTGTAAAACGGACAAGAATATTTGCAGGGAGGTAGTAAAAAGAAGATGACCTGAAGAGATAAAGTCAAAGGAATGGATTGAACGGTTCTGAAGACAGATGTAAATCTAGAATTCAGATAAGTAAATGCCACTGATGTCGGTGTTTTCAAAATTCAAGGAAGTTGCAAGGAAGTGAAGACAATATTAGTCTCAGGAAAAGCTTGCTAATCTGCAAGATCGTGATTTTCAGATAATATTTTATTGTCACGTGTCTACTGATGGAGCCAAAAAAGTTGTTTCCACTTGGGTGAATCAAAACTTCTTAAATAGGACAGACTGCCAGGATTGGATTTGCATTGTCAGATATTAACTACAGTTTGTTAAGGTAACAGCGTCGGCATTAGTAATCACATCTGCATGCTGATCTCTTGGAAACTTTTAGTATAAGATGTCCAAGGCTCAATCCCAGGAGGCTTAGCATTGGCTAATTAAAACCAGTATCAGGCAGTGAGGTAAGTTTCTACAACCATTTACGCTTTGAACATTTTTATACATATGTGGAAAATTGTTGACTTTCATTGGTTAAATTTAATAGAATTTTGATTTGTTATTACTTTTGTCAGATTCAAGTTATTTCTGTGACCATTGTGAGTTTTTCTTTCATTAACCAAAGGGTACCAACAATTTTGTCTCTCTAAATTGGGTCTTTATGAGTTCATGCCTGCGTGTTTTTGCTGATAAATAAATGTAAATATATGAGTAGTGGGTTGCTCTTAAATCTGTTCACAGCAGAGCAAGAAGTTCAAGTGGACAAAAATCTGGTTTCCCAGAATCTTCCCCAGCAATTAGCATCAGCTTGAGCTGTAACATGAAAAGCAAAACTTTACTTTTTTATTGATTATTATTATTTTATTGAACAATCTGTTCTAAAAACATTTATAAAAATATGAATCTGTTGCTTTGAAAAGCAACTGAAGTGGTGCTCGACAAAAACTTTATTTGAATACGTATTTATAAGTATTTATCATTTACATTTTAGTTTACTTTTTTATACGTTCTCTCTATGCTCGTGACTTTGTAATATAATGTCTACTTATATAACATATGAATTACGATTAATTATTAACAAAAAAAATGTGTTAAAAAAATTAAGGCATTTAATTGCAGTTTGGGTTCCAAACAATGCAGAACGATTGTTGGTGCGTGATTTCTGGTCCACCCATTAAACTGATGGAGCTCGGCTAAATCAGCGTTGCTAGTTTAACTACTTTAGTGCTGTATTTAGTAAGTTTTCAGACCCGTCTAGAGACTCTGTTTCAAAGACAAGACGAGTGTCAAATCCCGTTACGTTTTTTGGTGTTATTGGAGACTTTTGGAATCTGACGTGAAAGCATGTTTAGTTCTTCTTCTTCTTCCGCCCCCCGACCCCCGACCCGTCAGATATTAATGCCTTTTAATGCAGAATGTGGAGGAAAACATTTTAAAAGTTAAAAGTACTGTAACATAGGGTCTTAATCATAAAACAGCGTGAGCTGCTAGTTAAAGACACTTCAACTTTGGGTCTGTTCATTGTGGACACGGATATTTTAAATATCCTTTTCTACTGTTTTGAATTGAAACTGGATTTTGTTATTTTACTTTCATCATTTATCCAGAGATGCAATAGACACTGCAGAATGTGACCCTAACTGGATCATCTGATTTAATATCTTGTTTTGCTGTCCAGACTTTCAAAAAAGACTTGGGGTCCAAAGTTTAAAAACCTTTTTGTCGAATAGTCTGAAACACTTTTGAGACTTCACAAAAAAAACCTAATAAACAGTTTAAACTTGTCGCATTTACACTTAGAAAAACAAAATACACAAAGAAGAAGCCAAATTAATCTGAAATCATGAGATTGCTTCTGTGGCACCATTGCCTCTCTTTTACTTGGAGAGTAATCAGCCTTATCAGATGAAACAACTACGGTTTAGGTTTTAGTCTTAGAGTCTAATTCTCATCCTGACAGCATCACAAAAATCTGCAAGCGACTCCATTGCACATTGGAGGTGGTGATCTGACAAAGCCAGAGGGACATCCACATCAGCAAACAACAGAGATGGTGTCTTAACGTCTTACAAATCACAAGCCAGTCCAGACCTTGACTGCATGTTGAAATGTATATAAAATAACAATATATATACATGTATATATGTATATAAAATACACATTTGATCCTCCAGAGGCTTATTATAAGTTTAGCTGATAATATGCCACCATCTTGATTGCAGTGGTGTTGACTGATGAGATCTGGTCTCTTTGGTAAATAAACAAGCCGACTTTCTCCCTGAGCTCACCTCCGTGTGATCAGAGGATGGTGGTCCAAACAAGTCATTTAAAAAACGGGTATCTTCAGTCTGACATTTGTACTTTCTTTGATAGTACAGTTGCAAAATGTATGATTGAAGTAATATAAACTAAAATCAATTCAGAGTGTGACTGACTAAAAGTTTTACAACGCATTAAGAAAACGGTATCTAGTTCCCTTTCTTTTAAGAAACTAAAACTGGAAATATTTAATTTTTGCAAATCCTAAAAGAAATTAGGAATTATTATAGATACAATTCTGAAAATAAAATCATATTAAAAGAGAACAATTTTATAGTGATAAGAATGATAAATTCCAAAGACATTGGGATTCTGTTTTAAAGGTAAATAAAACAGAAAGCAATGATTTACAAATTTCATAAACCCATATTTTAACCCCAATCGAAACAAACATGTCAGATGTTGAAACTGAGACATNGAACCCCAATCGAAACAAACATGTCAGATTTTGAAACTGAGACATTTTACCATTTCATGGAAAATTTTAGCTCATTTTTAATTTGATGGCATTAACACATCTCTAAAAAAACTGGAACAGGGGCAACGAAAGTCTGAAAAACTAACTTAACCTCAACAAAAAAACAAAAACAAACAGAAGAGCATTTGACACCTAATTAGGTTAACTGGAAACATGTCAACATCACTGAGTATAATAGGAACGGTCAGTAGTGATAGTCAGAGGTCCACCAATCAGCATCTATCTTTATTTTGTATTAGCAATTTGAGAAAAAATGTTCCTCCGTTTAAAATTACAAACACTTTGAAGATCCCACTATCTACTATGTATGTTATTGTAAAAAAAACAAAAATCTGAGAATTAAGAGGAATCTCTGTGTGCATGGGACAAAGCTAAAGGTCAGAACTGGATATTCATAATCGTCAGTTCTTCAGCCCTGCATTAAAAACAGACATGATTCGCTACTGGAAATTACCACATGGTCTCAGAACGCTTCCAGAAATATGGGACACAATTCCACGAAGGCAGCTTAAAGCTCTATCATGCAAATAAGATGCCATATGTTAACATGGTCTTAAAAAGCTATCATCTTCTCTGCGCTAAAGCTCATTAAAAAATTGTCTGAGGCAAAGTAAAAATATTGTTCTGTGGTAAGATTAATCAAAATTTAAAATCCTGTTTTGGAAACCATGAATGTGTCCTACAGTCTGAAGCGGAGAAGGAGCATCCAGCTTGTTATTTTACATTACTGTCTATGGCGTGGGCAGCTTCCACATCT
>CM047997.1:22334704-22355652 GCA_026261665.1 Melanotaenia duboulayi
CATAGATATATACCACAGATACACGTAGATGTCGCCTTTGACGCTGCTGTCCATTGGAACGATGCGTCAACGCGGCCGCCATCTTGGGCTGGGGTAAACCAGGTCTACTTACTGCATTAGTCAACAGAGGCAGAGGTCTATCAACGATTAAAATCACCATAACTCGCTGAATTTTCAAACCATTTTTATTCGGTTTGGTTTATTAGAAATGTCAGACATATTTATAACAGATTAATTTTTTTTATTTATATCATACACTTACANAACAGATTAACTTTTTTATTTATGTCATACACTTACACATACTCAGACACACACATGCATACTGAATTTTTTCTATAATACTCAGAGAAATAAGAATGGTGATGCCATATGGAATTCTATTACATTTATAAGATGAATATAAAATATAAATAAAAAAAAGGAATGAGTCAAAAAACAAAATGAAAAAGAAAATAGAAAAACACTAAAATTACCAAAATCCCCAAAACAAAAAGCCTCAAGTAAAGTTACTTACATCTGCTCCTCTCCTCCCAACATGTTTAAAGTAATGAACCTGATGAAGGTACCAAAGAACATCACACAATATAAAATAGAAGTTTTTTACACAGCGTCTAAGAAAATAAAATAAAAAATTCCAGACCAGAGGAATTTGTATGAGTAAGTACTTTAGGGTTAATTTAAAAAGAACCGTTTTTAATAACGTATTTACTAATCATTTAGTGGGGACTCAGTTGTGTTGGTGAAATATTAGGATTACATGAGAAATTGTCATGACACTAACTTTGCAAAGATGGTCATGAAAATTAAAAATGGATGGTATCACTCCTTCCTTTAAACCTGTCAAARTCCTCTGGGTTAAAATGACAGTGGCAGACGSCTGAACAGTCCTTCGGTACAAAGCCTCTCCTCCTGAGTGCTGCTACCCATCCTGCCTCCTCTATTTATCTTCTGGAAATATACAAAATAAATCCAACTAAACATCGTTCATTTCTCAGGTCTTCTGTAGCTACAGTTCAGCAGTTAAAGTTAAAGTTAGAACCATGAAACTGATTTAATAATGTTTAAATGACATGACCTACTGTACTTATATAAAGTAGCTGATTACTTAAATAATCTTACTGATGTCTTACTAACAAAAACATTTTTTTATTTTCTTGTCCTGACATAAGCCGGTTGTGTTTATGTTAGCTTAAAAAAATAAATCAAATTCAACAAGTTCATAACAGTTAAATAATATAAAACCACTTCTTACTTGTAAAATATTCTCCCTTCTTTCTTGGTTTCGGTTTTTCTTTCACAGGAACATCCGTGAAATCTGGCATTTTGGTTTCACACGCAGTCTGACTGATCTGACCGGGTCTGAAACCCCGGCCCAAGATGGCGGCCCGAATGCGGAATCTAGTGCATATATCTACGGCCTCCACAGTCACCAGATCTCAGTCCAGTAGAGCAGCATGTCGGAACGGGAGATTCTCATCATGGATGCAGCTGACAAACCTGCAGCAACTGTGTGATGCTGTCACGTCAGTATGGAGCAAAACCTTTGAGGAAGGTTTCCACCACCTGGTTGAATCAATGCCATAAACAAATCAGGTAGTTCTGAAAGCAAAAAAACGGTCCAACCCGGTACTAGCAAAGTGGACCGAACCTGACTAAGTAATCAATTACATAACTCAGTGCTGCTTGTTTTAGGGCATATAGTGGAATAGTGTAAAAATAGAGCATGCTAGTCTTTTTCTTTATGGACTATATGAGTGAGACAGACTGGAACAGGACATCTTTTTGTCCTGACCAATCCCATCTGCAGCACTTGGTTGGGAATAACATGAATTTCTGAGAAAGCTCCTGTTATTGTTCATCAGCTACATATGTGAGTACAGATAGTAGGAAGAAACATAACTGTTTAAACTGTTTACAGGCAGAGTGCAAATACTTCATCTTTTACAGCATTATCAGTATTATAGTAAATATTAAAACACAGATATCTTTTTTACCATTTTCTCTGAAAAATATTTTAATAATTTAAATGCATTATTGGGGGAGCTGCTCAAATTTAACTGTTAAAAACATTTTCTGGAAAAAAAAAACAACAAACCCCATGTGGGTTCATTTTTAGAGACCTGTCTTTTTTTCCTTAGAATATTTACCACCTTTCTTTGATTAGTCAGAAATTCTTTTATCTTTACTTGTTAATCTGATGGAACATTTCACAAATTACTTGATTAATAAAATAATTGATTGCTGCAGCCTCAAACTTTAGCAAGGTTTTAACAAGAAAATCAATCATCCTGTTCTACATTTCTAATAAATGAATTCCTAGAAGACTTTTCCTTCGTGTTGATCAATAAAAAACAGAATTTTTTTGCTTTCTACAAGTTAAACCGAAGAGAAAAGAAAAGAACATTTTTGTCAGCTCTTGCAAAAACACATGCATCCAAAGCTTAAATTTTAAGTTGCGTGACGAGAAATGTCACACAGCTAATAAGAATCTTCCTCAGTGAGCTGCAGTGTTTCCATCTTTATGTGTTTTTCTGCCCTCCAGACAACCATTAACCCCTCAGCCTCTTGGGGCAATGGTGAAGAAATGTATTAAGCAGCTTCTTCACAGTTTGAGATGGAAGAGTAATGGGGGATTGTTGTGAGAAAGTTACAAGTCAAGTTTTTTTTTTCAGTCTTTTGAGTTGCGCCTTTAACTCACCAAAGCTTGAGTCTTGAATGGGACAATAATGTGGCAGCTCGGTGTGAAATCGCCCTGTGGGAAAGAAGAGAAATTGCGTGATTGGTGTTTCGTTCAGGCAATTGCTTGTGCCTGAGGCTCCTCAACACAGGAAGAGCTCTCTGCACACATTTAAGCTGCATTAGGAGACAAGATCGCCTGGGAGGAGCAACTGGACTCCTTGGAAACCAAGCTGACCTGGTCTGATTAAATTTTCCTTAAGGTATGCTGCATTACCACTTTCCATTACATGAACGGCTATCTCCTGGGGTTCACACAGTTCATATTAAGTCTGAGGGATAAATTGAACAAGTCGGCACATATCAGCAAGTAATGGTGCAGAGTTTTACTCCGAAAAGGGAAGAAAAAGTAGTTGTGTTTCCTTCCATTCAGGCGCTGGAAATCAGATGGATTCCACGCCGCTTTCACAAAGGCCATTATTTTTTCCTCTTTTTAACAACAGCATTCATGTTCGATTCATTCAAAAGGTGACACAGCATTCACTTAAAGTCAATCACAGGACTCAAAACAGCTCCCTTTTCTATAACCACACAATTACAATATTTATGAGAACTTCAGCTGATGGAAAGACGATTTCACTGCCCCTCCCTTTCACCGTCTCCCGCTTTCTCTTGTGGTCCCCATTCTTTTCTGTGAGCATATTTTAATGAAAATTGTGAGGCTGAATCACTTGGGCATTCAGTGGGCTTGTAATTTTCCACACTATGGTGACATGAATAACTATGGGCAGATGATCCTAAAGATACTGACAGCTCCCAGATTAAAAATATTAACAAAACACAGGAGAATAAAGGACAGAATCTCTCTTCTTCTGTGGTGTGGCGGTGCCCCTTTGAGCCTCAAACAATAAATCATTTAAAATGAGTGAAAAATGAAATGTTCATCACAGTGACCTCAGTAAATGAGAGAAAAGCATGAGAACTGTGGCAGAATGACTGCATTTAAAACAGAAGTGAACAGAATCTGTGCAGATCCTCTGGGGGATGATTATTGATAGTAAGTGTGTGATTGTGGGTCTGTGGGGTGGCATTAAAAAAAACTCCCTCCACTACTGCTTGTGCTGCACTACCTTTTTCATTTCATTTAATCTCACTAATATAATATGCATCAGCACTGCTACTAGGTGGTCGATCATGTGCTTCTGCGTGAATGTGAAATCTAAATCAGTTGTGTCCTGGTGAGGGACGACTTATTCGTAGCATTGTGTACGCAACAGGGAAATATTATCTACCCAAAGGATCCACCAAGGGCATTCCAAAGAACTGTTAACCTGGAGTAAGGCACTTTACATGCTGCCTAAAGCTTTTGTTCCCTAAAAAAAAAAGGAGTATTACAGATTATCAGACATGTCCTCCATTGCCCAGCTAGTCAAACTTAACGTTCAATAAGGAATGTCATTCTTTGGTAATGGCTGGATCTGCAAAATGGAGGAGTCAGGAGCCTGAAATGAAGTTTCACAGCTACATAAAAACAAAAAAAGGTAAATAGGACTAAAATAAGCTTCAGCCACAGTAGATTATATTTAGGCATACCATTGTTTGGAGCACAGGACGTATATCAAAAATAGTTGTAGAAAACATGAACTGACAGCTGGCAAGAACCTTTTTACCTGCGACAGGGTTTTACAGCAATAAGCTAAGCCACTAGCTTAGCAATAATACACACATCCATAGAGGAACTCGTTGACGATAAGCTGGTAATAAAGCAAATCGTTAAGATTTCTAAAAACCCTTGTAAGACCCCTTGACTCTTCGCAACACATCCCGATACTTTAGTCATCAAAAACAACAAATCAGATGCCGATCAATATTAAAAATAAGTATGGTTTAGTTCACTTTAAAAAAGCCCTGTCAAGCAGTTTAAAGCTATTAAATCACCTAAATGTCTAAGTTCTGTAATGTCTTCCCCTTAAGAGCCGGTCTAATCCATCTGGCTGCGATGTATGTTGTAAGGCTTGTTGATAGCTGGAAATATTAATTATACACAGTCACTTATAGGAAACATCATACAACCCCTTTTATTATAAACCAAACCAGTACACTATATTACATCAAACCAGAAAGTGTTAATTGCCTTAATAAGCAGATTCTAAGGAAACCGTTCTGTCCTCAGTGCTGCAGAAGTGAAAAGTTTTAATATTGTCTCGCTGTTTCTTCTCATCACTGTGGTCCAGACAGATGAAACACGGTTTCAGCTACAAACCACAACAGAAAAGACACCCCGCTATGAATGAAGCTGCATGCCCTTTAATTTGCTGGAAGTCTGGAGCTCTGCAGTTTTATGTTGCACATTGTTGAGCATGGTCTGTTTGATACAACTGGAGTCGATCCTGTTAGTGGTACTTCTGTGCTTGACATTTGATACGGTGGCCTGAACAAACTGATGAGAAATAAATTCACAGATTTGAACCAACGCGGTTTTTTATGGAGGCTGGTAAACAACAGTGTGGTGGGTTGACTGGAAGGAAAAATGCAGAAACATACATTTTTCCTTTTCAACAATGGTGCATATATTTTCAAACAGACCGTGTTGAGCACATTGTGAACTTTGACAGCCAGACAGGGGGAATGTTAAGGTATGTGCATCATCTTTGGGATACGCCAGTGGAGAACCACAAACATCAACTGCAATCTTTAAAAAAGTAAAAAACTCATATAGATGTCATGGGTTCCCAGTCAACCTCATCTAAAATTTCAAGTACAAACAAAATGGGAAAACTGACAAAGGAAGACATCAAAATGTCAGGATATAAAACTTAAACCAATATGCACTGAAAACCCAAATTGTACAACAAAAGAAATGAAAAAACAAAATGACAGAAAGAGAAGTTCATGTTTGCAAGCAAACTGTAAAAGAAATGATACTGATGTCCAGAAAAAACCTTAACCAACACCTAAAGAAGAACACAAGGCTAGAGTGGGCTTCAAGACGCAGTTACAACCTGTGGATCAAACATCAATCTACAAGGATGAGGGAATGATGCCAGAACTTGCAACGAGTGGGATCATTCTGAGCCTTGATGACGAGCATCTCACCAAAGAGCAATGACTGCTCAAACTTTTCTTCAGGGAAGGCCTCAGCTCAACAACACGGTCAGAAAACAGTCTGTAAACTTGTGGAAGAAAAAATAAATAAATGAACCAAGATAAGCCTCCATCCAGCAAAACTCATCTGTTTTTCCTTATATTGTTTCATGTTGTATCCTGTGTTTCATCAATTCATTTCCCCCAAAATAATAAAAAGTAAATAAATAAATAAAATAACTGTNTGTTCAGATATAAAAAGCTGAATTATCCTCTAAGAGAGAAGGTTCCATCATTTATGTCAAGGGTTTCACATTTCCCCCAAAATAATAAAAGTAAATAAATAAATAAAATAACTGTCTTTATTTAGGCTTTTTCTTTAGGCACATAGCTGCTAGATTCTAGTTTGTAATACTGGATTATTGTTTTAAATTAGAATATTTCAAACAAAATGATAAATCCACACGATGCAACAAGCAAACTATGTTCTACATTTCTACATCGTCCAGCCTGCTTTTACATATTTCATACCATTAAAAATGCAGTAGTGATGATAGTTATGAATTGCAGATGTTACTGCAGGAAATTCTCACGCAGTGTGAATGAGAAGTGTGTATGACAATGAGTTCCCGCTATGTCCATGGATCAGTTTGTCAGAGTCACCTCAGCATCAAATCAAGACCAGAATATTTAGAAAGCGCTTTACTCAGACCAAAACATATAAATAAACAAATAAAATTAAAACTTAATAGAAAATGATTTTATTTGTTTTTGTTAGTTTGTTTTCTGGATGTAATACATGTGTGGTCCAGTTATTTAAGGGCACATCCCAGACACAGTTGTGGGGTGTTACAGTTAATTGCGCTTAATTGCATTAACCTGGAAACCCCAGGTACAAAACAAATCCTGTTTAAATTACATCCCATCCCCTTATAATTAAAACCAGCATGACTGAGCCCTGAGGCAGGACGACAATTAAACCAACCCCCAAGTTTAAGTTAGGACCATCTAACAATAAAACAAGTCCAAGATCAGAAAACCCACACCAACGTACTCACTCATCCACGTCACATGATTGTGACCACTAAAAGAATTATGTATTACACGTTCATCTGCAGTAATCCTTGTGTCGTTGAAGTGAGGGATCTAGGGGTCCGACTATGGGGACAGCAACTATTTCATGGCTGGTCACACTGGCATCTCTGAGCACCGTGCTGGGATCGATCCACACAAACATGCCCACCTCTCTTTTGAGACTCTGCCTGCTCCCCTCCTTCTTTTATAGGGACATTTTACGCTGGCTTATGCAGTGATGCATTTGATTGCACAGCCCCCCATGAGGACAAACTCATCAAAAACCTGATCCACAGAGTCCCGGGTGGGGGGATAGGTTACTGAAGTGATCTCAAATGGAAACCTCTGGATGAGACACTCAAACTCAAGATGCTCCTAATCAAAATGTTTTATTAAATTATAAAATGTGGCCTCTTACCATTAGAGTGGTTATTAGTGTACACAGTTTACAGTAGATAAGAGTTTTGCCACAACTGGTTTGAAGGCATGAAAATGGCATCAAACTTCACATTGCTCCAGAAAAAAAACTATTCTACAACATTCAGCAGTTTGATTAATGTTACAGTTACATCCACTGTCCAGCTATCTGATAGACTCTGTGTCCTTCAATTAGTAATGCAACTGTTTCAGAGCTGCCGTTAAATGATTCAGTGGGCTGTCCCAGCTCTTAACTTGAATTCACAGCTTTATACTTTATTATTGATGAGACACTAAGTGCAAGATACTTAAATATGCGAGATTTGCAAACTTCTGTCAGGGTGAACCCTCCTGTCCCAGTGCGTGTACCTTCATCATCTGCTGCTGTCATGAAAAAAGAAACTGGAATGAACAATGTGTGTGTGTGTGTGCTTCCATCCTGTTCTTAGCCAAGATGGCCTCATATTACTGTCCTGGTATCACCCTTGCTTTGACACCAACATTGCTCTCTTCAGATCACCTCCTTATGTAGCAGTTGTAATTACTTGTTCTAAAAAATATATAAGGCCGTTAAAAAGATGATGGTAGACAAGCTATTCCAAAGCTGCATGTTAATGTCCAAACCAGCAGGTAACCAGAAATTGGCCTGCTGCAAATCTGCCCCTATTTATAACAAGAAACGGAGCAGGGCGCTGTGAGCAGAGGTGAGCTGAGCAAACAAGCTCTGAAGGTAAATCTGTTTGCACAAATATGAGACATTGAGCTCGAATATGTGCAGAAAGTGGTGAGAAAATGAACAGGTCTTACAAAATTGATCAATCCCATTTTCAGATGGACATTCTCTCCATTTGTACCCGAGACACACATTTACTTCAACCGTGACTTTCATGTCTCAAAGCAAGAGTTTTTACCTTTATGTCATAGTGCTGCAGCAGAAATATGAACCAATGAAAAATGAGTCTGTTATCATCTTTACTATTAAAACTTAAACCAATGTTTCTACTGAGGCAGGCGGGCATGCATGTGTGTATGTTGGTTAGATTTGAGCTCTGTGTTGTGTTGTGTTGGTATGCACTTAAGGATTTTGTTTTTAGATATGAGAGTTGGTTTAATCTTGTGCTTTTCTGCAGTGTGACTTTGTGAACTCACATAAAAAAGCACACAAGGAATAAAAGCTATTATGATCCAGACTTCAATACAAGAGCATATTTAAGTGTTGACTCTGGGTTAAAGCTATTACAGTTTTCCTTTTTCCATTATTAAATAAAAAAAGTCTGAACAAAACAAGGCGCAGGCAAAGCGCTGCAGAGGATTTCAAGGATTTGAAAGTCAGTATCAGAATGTTCTAAATGTTTTATTTTGCACATTCCTGTTATAATTCATAGAGACCGTGCAGCAATTGGTCACATTCACTGCTCCACTTTCACTTCATTCTTCTAAGTATGGAAACAATGATTGGCAATGATTAAGTGAGAGTGAACGTATTTTAACTCTGCAGTAATACTGCCTGTGTTGAATCAGATAAAAACAATAAGAAGGGATTTAGTGGTGCTGCAGTGCTGTTGTCTTACAGCAGCAAGTTTCTGGGTTTGAACCTGCTGCTCTGCTGAGACCTTTAAGTGTGGAGTTTGCATGTTCATGGGCCCTAGTGAGTTTTCTACTGGTAATCTGCTGATTTCGATGGTGACGAAATGTGGCCTTCAAGTCTGCTGCCGCTATACAAGACCTGGATGGATGGATGTTAACCTGGAACAAGATGGTTAAACGAGAGACTGACCAAAGCACAACTATTAATTGTTCTCTGAGTGCACATACACAACTCATGTTTAAATTAAACATTCAAACATGCATGGCACATATAAATCTTATTTATCTTTAGACTAATGCTAGAAGCAGCCAGAAGTAATGCCAGCAAACAGAAGCCAATGCCAACAGAGCTTTTTATTTTCCACCAGCTGCTGCCACTCCCCTCTTTGTTTCTGACCCTTCTTCCTTTTGCTACTCTGTACAATTATCGCCCCTTCTCTTCCACCACAGACAAAGAAAACAGAGCCTTTGGACAGAAAATGAAGCTTTGTTTGCAGGATATAACAGCGTGTATCATTTGCACAATTTAGTGTTTGTGCATGCATGCAGTGCTTTTGTCTGAGTGCATGTACTCTAGTTAAATCCAACTTATTCAGTTGGATTACAGTGGTGAAGGCCTGCTGTTTTCTGTGGAAAACTCTAGGAGGTTTCTCAAATCCTTGGGACTGTGATTGAATTAGCTACAGTTTTAAGTCACTGTCTGCAATGTAGGTGTCCCGTGTCCTGTCTGCATATTCAAACACACTTGCAGACTCTTTTGTAAGCATGTGTATTTGAAGTATGTGCAGTTCAGCCAAGCATGTAATTCTCCACTCAGGGTAGCTGCCAAAGATTCAGCATGCTACCTTGGCTTCTGCAGTGTTGTGGTGTCACCACGCTGCATTTATTTTGATGCGCCATCTTTCAGCACGGTCATGGAAAATTACCAAGCCTCAGAAAAAAGGAGTACTTTTCATTTTTCTGAAGAGAACAGGCTTTGTATGGTCCAATAAACATCACTGGGTCTGTTCCTTGCTCAAACAAAAACCATAAACAAACTATAGTGATACCAAGCAAGTCTTAACTTACTTATCCTTCAGTCAGAAACACATTGCAGGTACATGTTACAGCTGAGTGGAGCTACAGTTTAAGTTCGACCTGGCCAGAAAGTCGCCCAGTAGGATGATCGAGGTATTCATTGCATTTTGACAACAAAGACATTCTGTCACTCTTCATTTTTTTCTTTGTTTTTAAGTTTATTTTAACAAAAACTCATTTTCTTCCAGTGTCATGTAAACATGCTGACAGAAAACTTAAACATTAATGCTGTAATTAACATTTAAGTTTGTAAAAAGAGCAACTTTGGTAAGTCGTTCTCTGCACTATTAACAAACCATACTTTATTTAAAAACTTAAATGAAAGACTGTTCCAATTTATACCTTAGTTTTCTTTTATTTCCATTGCCTGAAGCCATTTTAAATGATGCTCCAGTGGAGAAAAATGTTTTCTTTATAAAATGTGATGTCCACTTAAACCCACTTATTGCTTGTGTTTGTTGACATGCAGCCAATTAATTAAAATTCTGTCATGAAAAAGAAACAAAAGTGGTTTATATTGAGAAATTTCCCTTTTTTCTTTTTTGAATATTTATTGGTCTTTATTTTGGCAAAAAGTATCACATGACCAATTACTCGATTAGCTCAGGGCACAATCAATAGAAAACTCAAACACCTATGATCTCGTTCGCTGCAGCCCTGAGGTGAAAGCTTAATGAATTTGCCTCTGATTAAACCTGATGTCTAAAATTACAATATGAAATGGAAGTGTGATTCATCTTCCATGTGGATGTCATTATAACTCCCAGGCAGCGCAGTGGTGAGACGGTTAGCTCTGTCCCCTCCCAGTAGGACGTCTCTAGAGTCCAGCTTGCTGGTAGTCTGTGTAGAGCTTAGCAACAGTCCAAATCAGCATTTCAATGTGTTTTTACTCATAAGACGCGAGTGTGACTCTGCCTGATTTTCAAATTATTAGTTTTTAGTCCTTTAGTTAAAGATTATTGGGAACAGCATAAACAGATGTAAAAGCTTGAAAACAGAAATCTTTGCAGCCTCATTTTCTCTTTCATGCAAATGACTTCAGTTAAATGTCAGTTCAATCAACAGTGTGTGCTATGTTGGTAATCATGAGGCCTATTCAGAAAGCCGGTGAAATCCCCGCCAACACACAAACCGTTTCATAACAACCACTACACATGTTCATCCAGCTGAAACAGTAAAATATAACCTCGCACTTCCGACGGCAATACGTCTGCTTATCAGTTTGTGCTGAACAGCTATCACTCCACTACTGATTTTTGTGTTTTGAATCAATAAACACATTTTGCGCTCAGAAAATGGCTGGTGAAAGTGCTGACAGCACACTGCCAATAAAAATAAAAAGTGAGAATTCAATTTAAAGCTAGTAATTTTTCCTTCTGGTAGAAGTAAAGTAAAATGCACCAGTGAGTTATCAGCATCTGCGTTTGAAGGCATGTTGAAAGAGGAAACAGGGGGCCAGAAGAGCTGTAAATAAGAAATGGTCATGAAAACATCAAAAACAGACCACATTTCAGGCTTTTTCATGTTTTTCCACAAGAAATGCAATTTATTTACCGAGGACTTCTGGATGATTTCACCATCTCCACCCTCCCTTACATATATCTATCTCAGATTTCTCTTGGTTGATGTTTTGTTTCTTATGTTTTTTAACTAAAAGAGCAAAAAAATAAAAATAAGAAAATCCTCATATAAAGAGATAAAGTGAGGTGTGTCCTTTGTCATTGTGGCAGAGACTCTTGTGTCAGCCTTCAGTGCTGATGGAGGATGTAAATTCATTTCTCCCAGAAGAAAACCCATCTCTCTAAAGACAGTGGCTTTGCATTCATATATACTGCACATCCGCGCCTTTAGTCTGGTGTGTGGGTGTCGAAACTGTTGAAGGTCAAGCGCATAGGTGGGGTCAGCGGACTGTTATTCAACAGGGGCCGTAACTGAAGCTGTCAGGAATATTGATTGACAGCATTTACAGCAGACGGCTCTACTTGGTATGTCAGTGACATAAAATGTAAGACTTCCACCCCAGTCAAAGAGCCCATGATTCTGCCTGCATTTATCACACTTCCAGTATATGCTGGGTTCAAAACTATGAGCTGACCACACAGGACAGGAGCATATCGATCTCAGGGGGTAACACTGTGCATGTCTGTGCATGTTTCTGACCTTCTGTGCCAAGAAAATGTATTGCAAATGAATCCCATTATCTGCAAAGGATTGAGAGGTGAGAAAAAAAAAAAACTAAGGGATTGCAGGCCGACTGGTGACCCTGCAATGCTGTTTGTAAGCACAGTACATCTTTTTAGCTTGTCTATGTGCATGCTTACTGTGAAAATAAGCATAACGTTTACATTTTGTTTTGAGGTTACAGACTGAAAAATTGTGAAACATTAAATTCTAAGAGCAGCTAAAGCTGATGGGATATCCCCTGGTAGAGCTTCAACTTGACTGTGATGCCGAAAAACCATCATGTAATAAATATCTGCCGATAAATGCTTTAATATGAAATATAGGCATCAGCCATAACATGCACATAAAGTCTAAGTTAGCTTGTGAGCAATTTGTCACGATGGTCCAGTCTGGTTAAAGCATTAAGTTTAGCATTTCTCAATATCTATGCATAGCTCATAATAATAAGTGTCTGGCTATGAGTAATGACAATACCAGTAGAAATATCTTAATTCCACTACAGAAGTGAATTTTTGACTGTACATATATATAATAGGTTCATACAAACGAATGGTCTGGACACCTTCGATATATTCACTAAATCAGTCTATGATGTTTTTAAGAAACTCAGGAGCTCTTTAGTGATGGACTAGTGATGCCTCAATGCTCCACTGATTGACTGAGAAGGCATTCAATAATTGATTTATTTCTGTATTTGATTGTGCTGTTGTTGGCTGTATGGTCTGATCCGGTAGCAAAATCATTTCTCCTAGTGCAGAGGTCGGCAACCCGCGGCTCCAGAGCTGCATGCGGCTTTTTCATCCTTCTGATGCGGCCCCCTGGCTTTTGAAAATAATAAAATTTGTATTCAATTAAAATGCATTTTCACGCTTTGCCGCAAAGTCTGGAAGAAGTGAAAACTTTCCTGAACAGCAAAGGGCTCACACTTCCTGAGCTGGAACACTCCAGAGTGGCTGGAAAAGCTACGCTTCATGACATGACAGCGCATCTGAACATGCTGAGCTCTTCAGGGGAACGGACGCACAGCCCTGCATGTTGGAGGAGGTTTTGGCATATGAGTGCATACGAGTTCAAAGAAGCTGACTCGATAAATTAAGAGTATTTACATTCTGCAATCACTGCATCGTTAGGATTTTGGAAATGATTCTGGGAGTTCAGACATAGCAGACAAAGACATGTGGGTGTCCAAGTTTAAACGCTCGACAGCAGATCTTGAAGATGTTGCCCGTCAGGGGGCCGTTCTCGCTCACAATCATAAATGGCGTGACATTGAAAACCTCTCCAAAATGGACAAACTTATGTTCGAAACTTGTAATGCTTTCCCCGACATTCACGTGAACATGAAAAAGTATGAACTCGGAGTCCTGTCGATCTTTGGATCCACATGTGTAGCAGGTGTTCTCCTGAGTGAACTTTATTAAAGCAAACATCGCGCTGGCCTCACATGACAGCTTATAGTCCTGAGTAAAGATGAAGGTGATGCAGCCCTGATGTGCAGACGCTGTACGTTGAAGTTCAGGAGCAGAATTCACATTAATCAAGTATGATAAATATTTTAATTGTCTATTATTTTGCATATATTCATATTTTCCATTGTTCAGTGAAATAGTGTTTTTATTTTTTGGGTAGACCACTGACTGCACGTTCCAGACGGCACACTGAGAAACAAAGGCATTTTTGGTTTGGTGGATAATTTAAGTTTGGTGTTTTTTTTTTTCATAAATAGCTACAAGAAGGACTCAAATAGATATTAGGTATTTTAGGTATTTTCCTTCAACCCAAAGTCTTTTTTTTTATGTAAAGAAATGTAATGTGGTTTTCTCTGCAGTCATTCATTGATTTAATAAATACAACACATTTTGTTTAGTCTATATATAAAATAAAGGCAAATGAAAAAACGTTATATGCAGTGTTATTTAATTTTAAATGCCATTTTAAATAAAGGGATTTGTGGCTCCTACTGTTTCCTTTACTGTGGGAAACGGGTCCAAATGGCTCTTTGAGTGGTAAAGGTTGCCGACCCCTGTCCTAGTGGAATTAATAAACTCCCTAAGACATTGTGAGACAGGGACAGGGGATGGCCATAATCACTGTTAAATTGTTTTTAAAATATTCATTTTAGGACAAATCATGGCCAAACCCCTGATATGTTATCTCTAGAAAAAAAACAAAACTAATTAACATGTAAAGAAACATGCTCTAAAACACACTTTTACACACACATTCAGAGATCTTTAGAAAAGAGTTGAATCTTAATTTAATCTCAGAGAGCTGCCAGTGCTGCATTTTAGATTTTTTAGGAGAGTTTATTTGTGAATTCTTTCCCTTTTCTCATTTTCTACCTCTTTTGCTGTGTGATTTATGACTGGCAGAGGAATAAATGATATTGCTTTAAATACAGCTAAAATGGCCCTTCCTCTTCTGCCCAATGAAGTTATTCAATCGCCACCCAATATGGCAGGGACAAATGACAGCCATTAAGGTGCACAGCCTCTAGTTGCACTTTGGCTTGAGCCCCCTCACCTCGTGATTATGCTGGGCACTCATCAGGAGGAAGATGAAACCGACTTGAGGTTCTGATCTGCAGCCAGAGTCTAAATAGATCATTATTTCATTATTATGGCTTCTAAAGCAATATTATATTACCTGAACCTGGAAAATTCACTTCAGAAAAGCCTTTCAGATTTTTAAAATATCCTCAAACATTCTTACATACACACACAAAATAATAAAAATCATATACAATTCTAAAAAACAAAAACTAGTTAGATAAGTGAGGAAGGAAAGCATGGAAACCATGCTGCTCAGGGCTTGAAGAGGCTCAAAGAACTCAATACAGAAAAATACCGCAAGACACTGTGGTATTTTTCCAAAATGTCATTGTCTTTGATGCCACCCACGGTCTGAAATGAGAAAAAATATATAGAAATACTGAGAACTGGACAAAGAAAGGGAGACCTTTCAATTTCTCCCACTTCTCAATATGAGGCAGCAAAAGAGAGATATATAGATGAGGAAATTGGACTGAACATCTGACTGGAATAGAGTACAAGAGGGGAAAGAGGGTGGTTTTGAAATTGAGAAGAATGAAGTAAAGGGTATAAAGAGCAGATGAATAGAAGTGGGAGGAAAAGTAAAACTATCACCTGATCATCAAAGCCCAGAAAGTCTGTGGGTGAGAAGGAAGCGCAGGCCTACATCAGCAGACAGGCGCATGTCTATTGTGTAAATATATTGGGAAAAGTGGTACTATTTTTAGATCAATTTGGCATTAGAAATGTAAAAATACTTAAGCTTTCACCATCCATTTGTTCAGGCCCGTCCACACCTTTTTTTTTTTTTTTACGTTATAAACAGGCAACAGAGACCTCAGTAGTCGGGGCAGTAAAAGACCCTCATGTGGCTTTAACATCACACACAAACCTGTCTTTACAAATTAACAGAAGCTGCTCTTTTACTGATTTAACAATTCCTTTTTCTTTTCAAGTTTGATTGCCTACAAACTCTAAAGCATGTGAATGTGTTTAAACACTCGCACTATTCAATAGAGAACAATTTTTAAAAAGTGTATTTTTTGAATGTGCTAGTTTTCTCATCTTGCAAAGAATAATCAAAACCAAGGTTGGTTTCTGTAGTAATAAAAAAATGCAGTAAGAAAAACATTTTTGGGAGAAATGTTGGCACAATAGAACAGTAAATGATTAGAAAACTCTTTAATAAAGTCTTAGGGTTGCAGCTTGCTGTGGAAGTCTTTCTAAATAAGCACCTGGTCATATCCACTAACTAATGACAATTTCATAAATAAACCAAATGATTTGCTTTGTTGTGTCAGGTAAAACTATTTTCCAGAAAGGAGTATATAAAAAATGCTAAAAGAGTTCATACAACTATAATTTTGCAGCAAAGTAAATATTAAAAATAATGCAATGAGCTATTTTTTATGGTTAAAAAGTGGCTGAGTGTGCCTAGAATTCTTTGATCACAACTTCTCTTATTGAAATGTGGCTGTTTAACTGATTTCTGATCGATTACAGTGAAAGCGGTGATTTAAATGTGCATTATAAATCATNGAAGCGGAGTTGTATCGGTGATTTAAATGTGCATTATAAATCATATTTGACTTGCATTGTTTTTCTGTATTATGAACCAGTGTATTATGAACATTGTGTTGCAGTGGCCCATCTATTTTAAATGCAACGAGATGGTAGGAATTATACCTGCCCTCAGCTTTGCTTTGCTTTATCTAGTCTTTTAAACTGGTTTGGCATCTCACACAAAATGTTGTCTCCTTACTGAACTTACTCTGTAGTTGTTGAATCTACACTATGAGTGAACACTAACCCACCTGGTTTTTAAACACCAGCAGTAACAATTCTTCATCAAAACTAATTTAATTCAACAACTGAAGGTTGATGGCACACCTTATGTTCCAAGGCAGACTTCCAACAAAGTCTTTATAGGTGTATTTAACATTTTCCCCAATGGTGTCTCTCTTTCAGCTCAAGCACCACAGGGGGACCTAGTGGAGCCTGAAGCCTCCCTACAGTCAGACGGCACCCTCATTCTGCACTCCGAGACTCAGCTCCATGGGTTTTGTACGCCTTTTGTGCCTCATCTGTATTAAATCAGTAATTAAGCCTGGTGATGATGTGGTCTTTGCTTCTGAAAAATGAAAAAGCAGTGTGACAATGTGATTACCTGAAATATTTTGCTTGTAATATTTATGTCAGATAGGATGGCACCCAACCAGCTTTCTCTCCCCACTGACACAGCAGGTAAAGCAAACATTTGTACTCCTTTCTCTGAGTGACTGCATCCACATGCAACAAAGCAACCAACTTCAAAGACCACATACAAGGTCAAAATGGAGGGAAGAATATGCAAACTGCTTGGCAAAATACCCATTTTAGGTTTTCTCAAGATCTATTAAATGAATTCAAAAGCAAATAATTTTGGTATTTGTTCTGTCTGGATCAAATCTGTTTTGATGTCCCTTTCCCTAAAGACTTCTGTAAATTCAAGCAAAGCAAAATTTCTGCTATTTGCATGCAAACACAGAACAGAAAATACTTTCTGTTGGTATATGACTGCTTCAAATTGTAATGTGTTTCCGCAGACACACTTAAGTTCACCCTGTGGTCCACCGACACATCATGCTGTAAAATAAAAATCCTTAATGATTACCAGCCGGTCTCTTTCCACCACATCTTAAACCACAAAGATTACACTGAAGACTGAATCATAGAATACTCCGTGTCTGTAGGACTGCAGAAACCGCAATGGATAAAAATTAAGGCATGACAGTGTGTGATAACTATACAAGTTTAAGAACAGAAATATTAAAGTACAAAACAAAATGATAATAATAATTACAGAAACTGTAAATCACTTTTGACAACTCATCTCCAGAAAGTGCAGCAGTAACACATTCAAACTGATTACTTAAAACCACCTGAAACCATCGAAAATCCAATCACATGACTATTAAGCAGCTTTAACCTCTGTTAATGCAACGCCCTCTACTAATCGGTTCTGACACTGGCAGGTTTATTTCAATCTTTGGCTTGATAACAGGTTAATCCCCCCAATCATAAATCGATTTTAGAGGTTTTAGAAGTTATATAAATAAATTGAGAAAATTAGAAGTAACATTTTCAATTACAATAATTTTCAAAAAGTTGCATTAATTAAATTTTTTCTGATAAAAAACAAGGAATCTTTCAGTCTTTAAGTCATTGTTGCCCAGAGAAATAAAGATGTAGACCCCTGAGGTGTGAACACATGCACAGTGTAAGTGAGAACAAATGCCTCGGATAACATCAGCACAAATTGGGGCGGAAGCAATTTCTACATCAGTGACTGTGAATATTTTTCTGTTGGAGGTGGCGTGGCAGAAATTGTCCCAAGGCTGTATAAAATTGGTGGTGTAAGTGTTGCACCAATGATGGAATGATAGCATAGAGGAAAGGTTGTTTAGAGTTCATTAACTGGCTTCAGACAGTGGCGGGCGGCCAGATTTAGCAGCTTGGCAATGTGTGGCATAACAACCACAGATCCTCTGGGATCCCAGTCCAGAGTCAGGTTGGATGATGCGCTTGGCCAGGCATGGTTTCCACATATGCCAGGATAAACTAGGAAATGGATTACCAATCCAAAAATTTGGATTCCACATAACAGGACAAAGAAGCCAGATGGAGAACATTTCGTTGTCTTCACCCAGTTCCAAATTAAAGGGGATCAAAGGACATACTTTTTTATGGTTCATGGTTAAAACTATCTCTAACATGCAATGCATAAGGAAATTCATTTCAAGGCCACCTGGATAAAAGAATGTAATAATAATAAGTGGTTTATCACTTAGATTTTTATCACCTCCTACTGCTTATTCTCCTTTGATCCATCCATCATCCTTGCCTAATCTCTTCCCTGTGGGTCTTGGTATAAAATGTCATTTTTAAATTGTATTTCTTTATGCAACACTGGCTCGTGGTCTCATAAGAGAAAATCAGATCTGTTAAAGTCACTTATAACTGGGTGATACCAGCTACAATTCCACATTAGTTGAAAATATATATATATATATATATTATAGCCCCATGAAGGCAATAAAGCTGACATCCCTATCCTGAAAAGGAATGAAAACAACGAAAGATGATATTTCAGTTATGAATAATTAAGTCTATGTTTAAACCAAGTGGAATCTAGCATTTTTGTGGAGCTGACTTATTCAACCACACTTCTCTCCTGCTTGGCTTTTCTTATCACTGTCCGTCCCTATCCTCTTTGAGGAATTTTATCATTCGTTTCTCTCCCCAACTCTTGCTTTTAGAACTGTTTACTCCAATAACGCTCACACATTTAAAGGACTTAGTGAATGGTAAACATTTCACAACATTTTTCTAAACCATGAGAAGCTGTTTCATCACAGTTTATTTATATATATATATATATATATATATATATATATATATGTATATATATATATATATAAATAATCAGTAATAAATGACTCCTTGCAGGGATGTACAACTGCTTGCTTCTTAGTTGGTATTTTTAAAAAGTCACCCCGCTCTGCTGCATGAGTGATGTGCGTGGGTTGCCGCAAGGTTTACTGTGTGGGAACACTTGTATTTAAGGGTAAATGTTGAGGGTTTGTCAAGTGTGTATGAAGGTTTGTGTATCACTTAGTATTTATGGTTGTGAAAATGCATTTCTGCATCTATGTTTTATAGATCTTTGGTTTGTCTGGTGTAATACACCTGTTGTTACAGTACACTATAATTAATATTCCAATTTTATATGTGCTTGAAGCCTCAGAAATACCAAGAAATGTTATTTAAAAACAGCACGTTGTGAATATGACCCCTTAATTAAGGGCAATGATCCTTCTGTGAACCTCAGCCCTCAGAAACAAGCTGATATTTATGTTGACGTGTTGAAAGATGAGGGGCAGCAAAGAAAATGTGTCTATTTGTGCTGCTGACACACTGATGTAGTTATAGCTGATCTGTCTAGTAAACAGGAAAAGCGAAAATTGAGCATCCAGCTTCCACGCTGCATTTTTTAAAGGCCTCATTTACATCTCAAAAGATCACAGAAACAATCAATCCCTTGAGCAACAAATCAGACTCCAAGTGTTTGTGATATTATGTGAAATGAGGGAGTTCTCTGTTTCTGTATTACATGGCAATAAGGTGATTGTTTGAGGGCATTTTGAACAAAACCAAAATAACCCTAATTATTATTTCAACTTTAATATGATTACCTGAATTGTTCCTGGTAAACTCATTTAAAAAGCAAACTCGAATAGGCTGAAAACCCAGACTAACCCATTAAATTTGTTGTCATGACTGACACCTAATTAATTTGAGTTTTAAAGGTCAGAGGTGGGTTCTGTAATTAATTACCACAGTCACTGGGTGATAAAATCTGTGAAGGCTAATGATTAACAGATTTTTGTCTAATTAATGTGACCATCATTACAGATTTTTTGACTCCTCAAGTACCATCATATATCACATATCACACAAAATACAAAAAAATATTTCCACTGTTGTTTGTAGCTGAGCCCAAACAGACAGACGTGCAGGAAACTGTGTGTTATCATGAAGTATTTCTCCCCAGACTGCTGACCCTCAGCGTCTGTTTGTAGTTTTCTTCATCAACACTAATGAAACATCTGTTTGCTGTTTCTTCAACAGAGATGGCACAGTTAATTGCCAATAGATTACCCTACTAATTATGTCACATTTGTGCTTTAGAGAGCTTTTGAGTGAAGAAGGGAAGAGGGATGCATGTCTGACTGGATTCCTCCTTAAAACAATGTAAACAACCAAACTTTGACGACATTCTCCTTGGTTTATCTGTCAGTATGTGCAGGATGTGATCATATGTGCATTAATGTGCTGCGGGTGGCAGCCTTGCCATGTCAGCTCTACTGTCTGCATTCCTAACTATGAACTCTGGCAAAGAAATAATGAGCTTTGAAAGCTTGATGTGACCCCCCCCACTCCACCCATCTCTCTGAACATTTTCTGGTAAGTAATACTGTCTTCCCGATGGCATTTTCTCTCGTGAAATGTTTCATCTCTTTTTACAAGCTCCGACTCATGTCCCCATTCAGAGGGCAACACCTTCCACCAGTCGACGATCGTCAGTAAAGTCATTAAGATCTCTCTCATTTTCGTTTTTTTTTTTTTTTAATCCATGTGTGTGAGCATCTGTGTTTGCTGTGGAAGGGTGAGCCTCTAAGGCAACTGCACACCGCATCCAAGGCCGTAACTTTTCACTTCTTTCTTTCTTNCTCGTTTTTTTCTCGGCCGTAACTTTTCACTTCTTTCTTTCTT
>CM047997.1:22373295-22402851 GCA_026261665.1 Melanotaenia duboulayi
GTGATGGGGTTCGGATTCAAACTGACAAATCCCCAATGATTCTGATTCTGAAATGTGAGGCGAACNATTGATTTGCTGCCTGGGTTGTTTCCCTGAGGAATTCAAAAGGGATTAATAAAGTATTTCTGATTCTGATTCTGAAATGTGAGGCGAACAGACCGTGCCCGACTGCAGTCACAGTATTTTCAGCGTGTTTGAATCTATCGAAGCGAATCTGGTAGTGTGTGCGACTTCGCTAAAATACACACATCACCATGAAGAAAACGTTAGTGAAGATTAGCGAATCAGTGCTGCCCAGTGCCCATGAACCATCGGGAACAAGAATTTCTGTGCCTTGGAAGCGCGGCTTTTGGGGGTAAGTTTTAAGAAAGGGGTTTGGAATTTGGAATTGGGTGTTTTGAAAATGTAGCTTGCTTGAACCATTTATCCAGGATCTCCTAACCCCCCTGTTGTGTGATGCTCGCTCTCTGTGGATTCTGAAACAGCTTCAAACAATAGTTTAGAGTTATATGTGACGTCTGCACTTTATGTGATGTCCACTGTCACTACAAGTTAAATTCAAATATTTGACCCACTTCTGGTTTTTCAGAAGTGGAGCCCAAGGATTTTACTGGATCTTTCAAAGTGACTTAAAAAGAGGACAATGCAGTGATGAAGAATAGCCTCGGGGCTATAATACTTGAGCCATAATACGAAGCTGGTTTTTACTTACTGTCCTCCTCTTGAAAGAAAATCCCTTGAAGAAGACACGAGTGTGAGACGTATAGATGTGAGAAATGCTACTGATTTTTTTATTCTGTGTGTCTTCTGCAAATTTTTTGTGGTTTTTCACAGCTTCTTTTAAGCAGCTGACTGCATGCATACGCAAATAATCCTGAAGCAGGGCCGAAGGAAGGGCTTGAAGATGGCAGAAAGAGGATCGATTATTAGACACATGCACATTTCCCCAGATATTTCATGGTTAGTGCATGTCTGCATCCACATTCCCATGCACACAAATGAATGTCATACAACAGCTAACCAATATCACCTGCTCTCCAGAAGTTAACCTTTCTCAATTTATCATACAGTTTTCTGATTTTTGTGCCACTTTCCACGTCTTTCTTCCCTCATCCTCCCTCTTCGTTTTTCTCCAAACACTTTTACTTCACAGTAAAAGAGAGATTTCTATTGGTTCTTTCAATCTTTTGAGAATAAATTCTTTCTTTCTTCCTTCTTTTGTCTACATAAATCATTCTCTAAGTAACGAGTCCAATTACATCTGACAGAAAAGCTTCTATGCTTTATATGTTTACCAATCTAACTAGACTGTGCCGGGTGCTTCTGGTTACAACGTGGCTGTCGCTCACTTGACTGAGCTGAAAGTATGACATGCTAAAGTGGCGTTTTAGCTGCCAGCTGAAAAAGTAAACAAGACAAGCGAGCCAAACTAGTAACAAAATCTCACTGTCAGCAAGCGGAACAGTGAAATACACTTTCGCTAAAACCTCAGCGTCGTCTCAAAGACGCTCTGTTAACTGAATCGTCCCAGACACTTCTGACTTAAGTGATTTTAATTTAATGAGGGTTTTCTTTGCCAACTCACCTCCCAAGACAGAAAAATGAGCAGATTAATATGAAAACACTGACAACAGCTACTGAGTGCTTGTGCTGGTAAAAACATTTAAGTGCGTATGTTGCCAAGTTGCATTTGCTGTGTTTTGTAAGGCCTCTATCAGTACACTTTTTGTTTTGTTAATCACTTTGCCTCTAAATTATAAATTAGGCACAAACCAGAATTGCCCTTGTGATGAAACATTTTAAGAGATGCTGGCAGCACACAACGGATGCAGGCTGGCTGACAACTGGGTGCAGGTGGTCAGAGCTCTGCAGTGTTTGATTAGGATTTCTGCATAATGAGTGGACGCATGCACTAGAATACAGGCAACAATTCAAGCAGATACATACACACATACGTTTCTCTATCCTTTAGAGGACTCTCCACTGACAGTAGCCACTTATACTTGGCAAACTTTAATCCTTTCTCTAATCATAAACCTCTGGCTTTTTCTGAAAATTAATCACTTCAGTTTAATTGCTCCCAGAAAGTCAACCCATGAAAAGAAAAGTGTGTTCATTTGCAGGTTTGGGAATTACAAGGTGGCATAAGTAAAAGCAATCACATTTACTGTAACGGGCCTTGTCCACACTTGGTAACACCGTCCTTTATCTCAACGTGGAGATGGGACTCTGACAGCTTAATCATTCTAATGAAAACTGGTAGTCACTGGTTTTGTTGGATATGCTGAGAGATGATAACAGTTTTAACGGTGTTTGCTTATGTCCGATTATTACCAACCAAATGGTTTTCATTCACATTGAGACGGTTCCGTGAAAAGAAATGTGGTAAGAGTGAGGTCAAGATGCTCATATACTGCTAAATAATTATAGCAAAACTAGAATACTGTGATGAAAAAAAAGAGATTATTATGCATTTAGAGTCTGAGTGAAGTAAGTTCAGAGATCTGAATAAAAGTTGTGTTAGACAGCAATTGCATACAACATGTTAAAAGCCAGAAAACTGTTTTACTGAACCATAAAGTTTGACTGTTAAACATTTTTCCATCAGTTTTCTGCTGTGAAATATTTTTCATCAGCGTAGAGACAAGATTGTGTAAACAAGGCGAGGCAGTTTTAAAAAAAGACTATTATTTGTCTTATAAATAACTGAATTTAATTGTCTATGTTCATTTTTTTGTCACTTTGACAACTTAATGTAATAATACACATTATGACGAATGACAGTCTTTTATGGAAAAAGACAACTCAGACATGAATATTTCCTTTTTGGGCTTTTAAGACCAGCACTACATAATTTTCCGACCTTAAAACCTTAAACTCACATCATAACAAGTGCTTCAGACTTGTTATGGTGGTATACTGACATTCATCGTCACCGTCATTGTTCTGCAAGGCAAGTTTTTTTGTTTTTGTGTAGCACATAAACACAATTCAATGTGTTAGAGATGGAGACTTAAGTCTAGGGATCAGACTCGAGTCGTATTGAAGTTCCAGCGACTTTAGGCTCGACTTGTACTTGCTCTCAAAAGACTGGAGACTTGACTCGGACTGTGATTTGAGACATGAACAACCTTTGAATGTGAATGTCTTCTTCATGATCTTTTCTCAGTCTGATGTTCTGTGTCATTTCCTCACACAAAATGAAAAAGAGTCAACATCAGACTTTTACCACTTTGAGAGAGCTCTGAGAAATAACAGGATGCAAGATGGATGCTAAATAAACAGCCATGAAGTGGTGCCAAAGAGCAAAACTCTGCTAAAGTTCAGTAGTGTTGCTTTAAATAAGTGTTTGTGGTGGCAGAGTAAAAGTCACCAGTGAATGTCACTTTTGTTTTGTTGTACAAGTGGAGGTTTAGTTTTTCAAATACATGTTTTTTTTTGTTTTTTTTTACAGATAATTCACACTCATAAGAAAGTTTGATAAAATTTCTTTAAGTGCTTTTTTTAAATGCATTTTTTAGGCTACACGCTGCTTTACATTGTCAAATTACCCCATGAGATGCTGTCACAAATTTATATTCATTCTCTCATTTAAAAGCTTCAGCAAGAGCAAGTTTTCAAACGAGACCTGGAGCTGTGACTTTAATTACAAGTTCAGCAAACAGGGTGGGACTGATGGATGCAAACATGATTTTTTTAGATTGGTGGTATTAGCACTTCTGACTTCTGGCCACCGTTCTGCTGAAAATTAATCAAATCAGCTCCAGGTTATTGGGTTCTGTTATTTAATGAAACTTAAAATGTTCCCACACTGCTGCTGTGGCATTTGGCTTTGAAATTAAGTACATAACCTTAATGTCAACAAATGCTCACCAGATCGCAGTCGGTCTGAAGGATCAGGACCACATGGTGCCTCTCTCTGGCAAATAAGTACTGGCTGGTTGCTTTAGAGCAATATCTGCTGGTGTTTTATCAAAAATATTCTTTGTTTTGTTTCTATGACCATAATATGACTTTATCTTCATCTTTACCCCATTTGTTTTAAATAATTATACATTAATCTGTTAATTTTCCAACAGTGAGCAGCAAACAGAGGATGCTTGCACTCCTAATGTCAACAGATGAGCCTCAGTCTGACGGCAGTGGTTTAGGGAGAAGTCGGTGTGTGACACGATCTGTGGGTGACAGCAGTACAATGAGTATCACAGTCTTGCGCAGTTCCAGGTCTGTTTAAGGCTGAATGAGAGACAGGTTTAAGTAGGACTCCTTTCAGAGGGTTTAGGAAGACAATTCGCCCCACTGATCTGTGTAATCAGCTGAACTCCTGTATAATCTGCTTTCAACTGCAGGAAAACTGCAGCACATTTCAATTTTAGCAGACTGAGCTCTGTTGCCACAGTTTTATAATCATTATATGCACTGCACTTTGGTACAATGCTGTTTGTTTTATATGTGCTTTATGAATAAACTGGACTGGATCGGATTATACAACTTTTAGAGTTCAGCTGATCCAACAAATTGACATTTCTAATTACTACTGTCCGACATCTTCCTAAATGTTTTTATCAAGTTTCTGCTATTATGCTTAGTTACCTGAAAAAATATTAGTTAAGTCACACCATGAGTTCTTTCCTAAAAAGTTCCAAGATGTTCAACTTTGTCGATTTGGAGCAACTGAACAAAAAAGGCCGAGTGCTTTAACTCAAGATACTGGTTAAGGTCACGTTTCTTAATGTAGCACATTTAAAAACAACCAAAGTTTACCAAAGTGCTTCACACAAAATCTAACTATACCAGGCANGCAACAGCCACATGTTAACTTCAACCAAAAGCCAATGAAAAAAAAAGTCTCTAAAGATGGACTGACTTTGATTTTCTCAGATTAGCCCCCTATCAATGGCTAAAACAGCATCCATCTTGCATCCTACCAGTACTGTGAGTTCAGTCCAGCCAGTAAATGACAGTTTAATCTAGACTCTCGTCTTATCTCGTGTTCTGTTCCTTACTCTCTTTCTTTACCTCTCCTCCTCTGATAATGTCATCTTGTGTTTGCTAAATCAGCTATGGCGCACATTATAACAGGCAGTGTGTTTATATCCACTTGCTAGCGTGTGACATGATGTGTAAAGCCAAACCAGCCAGTTGTATAGTTTGGTGTCTCAGCCTCCTACTGGGCAGTGATGGCTAGACGCACATGACAGACATCACTGTGCCATCAAACGACTCTGTAATGCAGAGTTTTAAGGTTAGAAATGTATGTAGTGCATCTTTAATGGTTTATTCACTGCATTCAGATCAACTGACAGAATGAGTTGATGCTCTGAAAAGAGAATAAGGTTGACACCAGCCCTAATGCAAGTCAGGTGCCTCGAAATAAACAGTGGTTGGTAAAACTTGTGCACATGAGTTTATATCATTGAAAGACACGAGTTTTACCAGGGATTTGTCTTTTTTGGTGTGACATAGAAATATAACATTTGTACATTTGCACATATTAACAACATTTGTCCAAACATAGACTTTATAATAAACCTTCTTAAATACTCAATTTGGAAAGATGTTCCCTGGACCTTGTTATATCAGGACAACATACACACACACACAAACAGCTCAATTATGGCTACACTAAGACCTTAATTATTTAACCCAAACACTTATGTCTTAAAAAACATGATGCATTCCTCATCTTGGGGAGAAAGAAAACCTCCTCCAGATACCTGTAATCCAACTCTGGCTAAACAAAAGGAGAAGGAGTGGGTTTAGCTTTTAAAGAGGACTAAAACTGCACTGTGAAGGACAGAGGTGTGCTGGGTTCAAAAGACAAGTATAAACAAGAGCATTATTGTAAAATAAAACAGTAGCATAATAATTGTTTATTTTAACTCAGCTTTATCATTTTTATAATTGCAGGAAGTAAAAACAATATTCATACAAAACACTAAACACACAGTTCTGACTAGAACAACAACAGTATGAGCTGTAACATAAATAAATACTGAAGAATATGCTGGTGTGGTCCAGTGTATAAGCAAGAGTCCCACCTCCGCATCTGTGCATTTTTAGTTGCACAACATGCAAAGGAAAACTTCCTCTATGGAATCCAGTGTGCATCCTGATACTTAAAAAAGCCCTGCAGCCAATTTACCACAGTCCAAGCAGTCTTATGCAATATTAATATTGCAGGTTATTTGAATCACAATACATTTGGGACGTATTAGAACTTGTGTGGAAGTGGCCATAGAAACATGAGTGGCTGACCCCTAGACTGTGAGATTCTGGGTCCAACATCTGAACTTTCTGTGCTAGGAGCGGTTCAGATATTACACAGAACTCTGAGAGCAACATGCCCTCAGTGGAGCTGCAGTTTATATATGCAGAAAGAACAGCTAAACATAACAGAGACATTGTGGATTGCTTTTCATCAAAACATACTCAGCCATGAGCTCTTTCTGGTTGATCTATAACAATAAAAAGGCAATTCTGAAGTTAGACGAGAAGGGCATTGATCTGGCTTTGTGAAATATCAACTACGCATCCAGCCACAGTTGGCTGAGCCCACCAATCAAACTCTAGCTGGCTCTGTGTGTGTGTGTGTGTGTGGGTGTGTGTGTGTGTGTGTCAAGCCCTGACCACTGCACACAGTATCAGGCCATCCAATAAAACTGGGATTATGGGAGTAAGATTGCGGAGTGAAGTGACGTCTGCTGTCTTTGGATCAGCATTACAGTGTGAAAGTTAGGCAATCTTTTGGTGGTGTACTTCCACAAACCCTGACAGTCCTGCTCCTGAGCTGCCCATGCCTGAAGATGTGTGCCGAGTTACAAGTGCTTCATTAAACCTTCTTGCATGCAGTATGTAAGAACTCATCCATATACATACTCCGTGCTCTCTCAGCCATGTTAACCGTATAGGTGCATAAACACATACACTGGCTGTGATGCATACAGAGTCAGAACACCAACTACACTTCCTCTACCTAAATGTGATTACATCAGCTTTGAGTAAGGATACCAGGCTGTTATACAACAGAGGATGATGTGTCCAATCTGTAAGATTGAGACAGATACACAAGCTTGTAAATTAAAGTTGACTTTTAGGACATGGAGAAGGTAAAAGAGGCCATATAAAGTGCAGAGAGGGAGCTAAGAAAGCTATTCACATGAAATCAATGTCAAAAAGTTTTCAAAGCAAAGCAAACAAAACTTAAGTATTTAAAAACTAGGAATAAAGCTATATCATTTGACATTTGATTAGTTTGAGACATGTAACTCTGATACAAGCTTAATCCACAGGGTGTAAATCTCAACCTTAAAATCAGCTCGGCTGAATCATGCATTCATGAACTCCGTAGCACTAACAGGTAACCTATGTGTTACAGCATCAGTGGGAACATGACACCTCATAACGACAAAACAGCCTTATTTAAACATCAAGGGACAGCTAAACTCATCTGTTTAGCTGGAAAATTGTCTAAAATTGTCTAACCAATTTTCCAAAAATGACCGAAGGGTGATGATAAAGAAAAACGTGTTGAAATACTCGGTCTGTTCCACAGAGGAGCGAGTGTTTCCACTAGGGCTGCCACAAACGACNTGGAGCGAGTGTTTCCACCTTCACATCTCTGGGAGAAATGAAAAAATTAAAATGAAAATAACGGTGAAAAGTTTGTCTGATTTACGGACTCTGATTTTCTCTTGCCGTGTTTTCAGACACGCTGGCTAAAGGGTGTTCACCTGTGTGTGCATGTCTATAAGTCGAGCACCAGGGCAGAATTTCCTCGTGGACACAGAGAGCAGCTCAGACATGCTGTCATATACATCAGATAAGAAACATCAGACTGTTCAGTTTTAAGCATAAACCTGTTCTAGAGGAAAGGAAACCTTAAATGACTTCTGTTGTGACAGAAAACCAGATCAAAATAAATTTACTTGACCTTCTAGTGGGGGTAGCGGGTAAAATGGTAGGGAGAAGACTGTATTTTGAAAATATACATAAGAAATATATTGATGCGACTCAACAATGACAAAGACTGTAAAAACTGCTTATGTTAGGAGTAAAACGCTCTATATATGAGCATAACACTGTATTTCTTCACATCCATTACAATAACAGATTTTCCTGCTAATGCAGAATCTAAAATACTAACCATGAAAAAAAAAGACAATGGCTTATTGAAATGTTTTCAACCTTCCTGAATAATAAACATATGAAGAATTTATTAGGAAACAGAAAGAGGCTGCTATATTCGAAGCATTTCATTCCTCAAAGCTTTTAAACATTCAGGATTTTCAGTGGCACATCACAATGAAGCTGAAAGTTTTAGTGTAACTGAATATAAAAGTCTCAGGTGGAGAAGTGAAGTCCTCTTTCACCTTTTGATATTTGACTGAAAAAATGTACATTCATTACGTCCACACTTGGTAGGTGTATGTCTTACAGAATTAAGTCGGAATGTTAAGTTTTTCCATGTAAAGCTACAATCTGTGACCTTTTCTTGTATAATGGATGATACTTCAAATGAAGCTTGGAGGAAAAAAATCTACTAAAAGCATGCAGGCAGTAGCAGACTACTATCTTTTTTATAAAACCAAATTACATAGTAATAAATTGGGCTATTAAGAATAAAACCACAAGACATGACTTTCTAAATGTATGTTATACTATCATCAAGACTATATCATAATTACCACCTTTGGCTGGTAATAAGAATGAAGAAAGCAATCTACCAGTGTTTGACGACTAAAATCAAACATTATTCATAGGAAACAATAGACCTCGTAATATGAGAAGTGATGCTCACACATTACTGCTACTTATTACATTTCTTACCGACCACCCTCAGGGGACCATATTGATTTTTTTTTAGTATGAAGCTTAAAAAGAAAAAAAATCTCCCACACTGCCACTACTATTATTTGTCCTATTAAGAATTTTTTATATGTGAAAGCAAGCCTGCAAGTTCACTTTTAATGCTCATTATTTCACCTCTCCATCTCCTGAAATAAGGACGATATATAAAAAGATTAGAAAAATAAAACTGAAATAAGGACGGTATATAAAAAGTTTAGAAAAATAAAACTGGATTCTACCTAGTACACCGAGATCCAGTGATGTAAAAAAACATCTTGCTGGAATATATATTAAACCATCAATCATGTCCAATGTAATCTTCTCAAATTAGCCTGCTGTTGCTAAAATAGGGTGACATTATATGTCCAGACAAATGTATTTCAAGGCAATGGGACTGCAGTCCTCTACTTTTATGATGGATGTGCATTTAAAAATTTTTCACACCACACAGAAAAATTTATGAGAAGTCAAATTGAATAACAACAACAACTGTTGGGATGTGATTCAACAAGGTACAGATGCCATTTCCAGTTATAGCCGTGTTGGCTTTTAGAGCGCTGAACACTCTTAAAGACTGATGGCTGAGATAATAGTAGGTGAGTAAATGAGTGATCATCCAACTTAAGTATATGAGGAGGAAAATCACTCCATGCAGTAATAAACCCTGACAGTCCAGGGATTCCTCCTCATCTGAAGATGTAAGATTCATCTTATTTATGGTAAGAAGACCTTGGAGCGTGCAGTTAGCTTAATACTCTATGATGAATTGGTAAAACCTGAGGCAGTGTGCACTGACGACTGATGGCAAGGTAGAGGTGGTTTCCTAGAGCCCTGCTAGAGTGCTCAGGGGTCAATTAGAGCCTATCAGCTGGGTTTTAAAGCAGCACAGCTTATCAATTCTTTTGTATTATCAGCAGACAACACACTGCTTAATCTTTAGAGTCCAGAAAGGCAAGGTCCTCCGAAGCATCACAGAATGTCTATGTAATTTAAGACAATCGCACCAAACCAACCTCTAATCTCACAAATAGATTTCACATTATCTGATTGCTGCACACTAAATAAGAGTTGATCCAACTAAAATACAACCTGGTTTTCTATAACATGAGCACAAAAATCTGGAGATGGAATTTAAAATGCTGTATATTGTCTTTGATATTGTTGCTCCAAACACCACCAAAAAAGACAAATCCATCTCAAACCACATTTAGACTAAGGAGAATAAGACTGTGTGAGACTAGGACAACAGAGTACAGGGTTTCATAGATACCTAGTTTCTTAAAAGAATAAATTGTATTGCTTTATTACCAAAAATGTGTTTAATTTCTTGAGTTTGTTTTTTAAACAAGATCCTCAGAAAAGCCAGTCATTATGTTTCACTGCTATGTGCTAAAATGATAAATCCTGTCAAACTGAAAATATGTGTCCGTGTTTAAAGGTAAATGTCTGTCAATCTTTGTAAAAGAACAGAAAGACCATGTGTGCAAAAAAAGCTGAAAAAATCTTTGAGGTGAGTCAAAGTAAAATCTAAAGGCATGGGATCACGCAGCGTCAACGTCACTCACAATCACTGCAACACTTTTAACACAAATTAATAATAAACAGACTTCATGGCAGAGTTATGGAACAGTTTTGTTTTTACTGCAGAAGCTGGAAAATGATGTAATTCTGCCGTTAGCAGAACCGTAATGTTGTATAAAAGCATTATGTAATATTTGTTTAATACAGACCTGTTACGACGTGCATGGTGTGTATAATCTGCCTCGGATAAATGTAACACTTTGATGATAATAATTATTTGAGGAACTATGTTAGAAGTTTTCATTGAGGTACAATCTCTAACCTCAAGGAACACAGTCAGTCAGACTAGTTAGCAAAGAATTAGAAAGGCGCTGTAGACGCTTCTTTCAGTTTCAAAGAATCAAAGAAACTTTCACAGCTGAACTTCTTTGGGCTTATTGGGATGTAGAAAATTCCAGGTTTTGGCAGCTGTTAAAGACCACAGAGCTGCAGGTTGATTTTCCATCACGAAGCACAAAGAAAGAGCTCGGTAATTATTAAATAGTGTTTTTTATTTTTTTTTAAATAGCTGAACTAACTCAGAATGTAAAGTTTAAGGATCACATGTGTAATGAAATTAAATTCCTTAGTTGAAACAACTTTAGACAATGACTTGTGCCTCCATAAATGAAACTCGGGGTACCATGCATGGCAAAATGTTACAATGGGAATGTTTAACTGTTCTTAATAAAATAATTATTTGATGTCTTAAATACAGACTTCCTGGGCTATATGATGTTGTGGTGGTTAGCAACATTTCCTCACAGCAAGAAGGTTACTGGTTCAAGTCTTGCCCAGGGTGGTTAGGGGGTCTAGTCGGGCTCCATTTTATCCTGCTTTATAATAAGCAGATATAGAAAATAAATGCAAGGAACACAGGCTATCCAACTAAAACATTAGTAGTTGAGAAAACTTTTAAAAAATAAGTTAACCAGCTGCAAAGCATCTTTGATTGACGAGTGAACCTACCTGAGCAGGTGTTTTTTTTCAAAGTTGTAATCTTGGACAATTTTCACCTTAACAAACTTTGCTCAAAAACATGAGTAGACCTGAATATCTAACTTTGTTATGTGGTTCATTTAAGTTTACACAGCCCAGTTGATTACCAAAGAGAGAGAGAGAGCGAGAGAGAAAGAGAGAGAGAGAGAGAGAGAGAGAGAGAAGAAACTTTGCAGCCGGTTGCTTTAAATGTGATTTTTATTATTTATATATATATATATATATTTATTTTTCTTATTTTTTTTTAAACAGTTTAGTCAGTGATACCATTTCACAAAAACTGTGGACATAGGTAGTAGTTTATTTATGGTGCATTAAATTATTTTATGGTGTTCAAAGGAGGGATATTCAAACACCAGTTCATCTAATATTAAGACAGTTTCTAATTTCTGTAAACACTTTAAAAAGTGATCTGACAGTCTGCATTTTCAGATGAAAATTTTCCTATGTGGTGCATTCAGGATGAATACATTTCAATGCATCACAATGATTTTTTACTTGCAATAAAATGTTAAAAGATTAACTGTATTTAAATGTAATAATTGGGTGAGTAAAGCTTGGTACCTCTAATGGTAATTTAGTGTAAGTCAGTAATGTAAAAATGACACAATGACCAGACTATAGATTATAAAAAGGAAAAATTATGAAAGAATTTGTTAAGGTAGTCTGCTGGCCATCATGTTTTAGACAGAGTATAACCTTAATCCCGTAATAAACATGTCATTGCAAGACGGTGGAATTCATGGTTAAATTCATTCATCCAAGATGCATACAAATAAGCTACATGTTTCTATCAGCTCCATGTTCAAGGTTCATTTGAGCTGTTCTGCAAAATGAAGGCACCGTATGCACCGCTTGGTCATGAGAGACCACATTCAGAAGGTTGTTCTGGGAGTCACAGAGGAGCTAAACATTTATTGAGCGTTACTGTTTGTGGTTCAGATTTCAAAGTGGACCCAGCCATGAATTCAGTCTATTGTGGCTGATGGCGTTCAAGCATTCATCTGGCCTTCAAAGCAATACATTTTTTAGCAGGTTAAATAAAAAATATGCCAGTATGTCAGTCTAAGTAAAGCCAGGATAAAGAAACAGGCCTACTTTAGGTCTATAAATCATATGATCAGCTACTGAGGAGTTTTTAAAGTTTTTAAGGTATACTGTACAAGAGATCCAAGAACTTCGCTCTTGTTCTCAAGGCCATTTTAAAAAGTTTGCTTTGGTCCGGTTGATTCATACTCCACGAGACGTTTGTGCAATGATCAACTGACCCGGGTTATTTCATATTCAACATGAAATTACGTTGGGGTTGTGCACGCGGTGGTGTCGGTGTCTTTAAATGCGAAATGTGATGTGTCGGAGCGACTTGTGTCCAGACATTATGATAATTTTCCTGTCTTTACATGTTATGAAGAGAAGGGTGGAGAAAAGCTTTTCATAGCAGACTAATGCAATGGCAGTTCTCCAAAGGTATTCAAACATAATCTGTCAGATGTGTCTTATAAGGTTTTGTTCACTTTTAATGCTTTAACATGTAAGAGAACAAGAAAGCTAAAATGGTAAAAGTCTTAGTTGCAGGAGTAGAAGGTAAAGTTCTGCTCTACACATCACACTTGTGTGTTTGTGTTACTTGTTTATCTGTGTACACACACCCACTAAGGCACTCTGACAATTACAGTGTATGGCACTGCAAGCCTGAAGCCACATCCCTGCTGGAGCAGCATCCTGCATCACTCTCGTCCATACACGGAAAGCACAGTTAGAGGACACAGCCACACACACTATGTACACAAACACATACACTATACAGACACAGTCACAGGAAGTGTGCTAAAAAATGTAGAGGACAGATGCATACTCAGCTGGAGACAGCAGAGTAAAGCTAATAGTGTCAAAGGGTGCACCTAATTTCACCATCACAGGGAGGTGATGGACACAAGAACAGGAAAGAAACAAAATGGACAGCTGATGGCAAGTAAATCACAGAGAAAAGTCCAAACAAAGCCCAAACATCAACTTTAACCTTGAGGTTGTGTCAGTAAAGTTTAACTTTACAGCCAATCACCAGGGGAAAAAAGGAGAGCTAAAGCAGGGTGAAAGTCAGTGCACCTTAAAGCTTTAATTGCAAAGAGAAGTAATCTGAAGTGATGTGTAATTAATTTGCAGTTGATCAGGAAATTAATCAGTGAAAACAAAAAGGGAGACATGAGAGAAAGAGCTGATCTAAAATGACCTTAGATAAAGGCTAGGGCAGGTGGTGCTGGGTCGATGTCATTTGTATGTATTCAGCCCTGAACATAAATCTATGACATCATGTGAGAAATGCTAAAGCATCACTCATGCTGAACTCCAACTATGTCATTTTCTGTATAATTGGTTGAAGACATGAGATATTGGAAGCCATTGGATGCCATGCATGCTTTCGCAATCTAACTGCGTCCCAACCATGGAGAGAAAGTTGACTCAATATCATTGTGTGTGATGCACCGTTTGTAAACTGTGGAAACTAGTTTGCGTGTAACTTTGAGTACTTCTATGTGTAACACACTGTAAACCATGTAAAGCATTTTTTGCATAACTTGGGGTACTTGTATGTTCAAATGCGCACAAAAATGTCTAGAAATTACACACACAAAATAAATGTTCACATGCGTGAATTAGAAAAAAGAACATTAAAATTCTACAAACTAACATTTTACCTTCCTTCAGCCTCACAAATCTAATCCTTTTACATTCAAAAGGCTTCTTTTAAGAAATTGTTAAATGCTTGTGTTCAAATCACCTGGTACACACAGACAAAGCTGCATTGATGCACAGATCAGTTTACAGTGCTAAAGGGTTTTTGAGACTCTTCACGCTTCTGGGAGCCTCACAGCTGTGTGATGCGGTGCATTTAAGTGCTAGTGGAAAGTTGGNTCATGTGTGCATGGTGCATTTAAGTGCTAGTGGAAAGTTGGGTCATCTGGATCCAGGTATTTCAAAGTGGGAAAGATGCTTTCTGCGACAGTAAAGTCTGCTCTTTTATTTTTTTAATACTGTATGTTTTAAATTATTTGTATTCAGGATAAAACAGAAAAACAAACAAAAAACAAACAAACAAACAAAAAAACACTGGTCACTGCTTTTCCCTATGTTAACAGAAAGGTCTTGTTCTGATTGTCTGCTCGCAAACCTAAATAACTTATCAATCTAGTATTGAATGGGACAAAACAATAATTAGGAGGTTAAAAGACAGGGACATGCAAAACTGTGTGGCAGGCCAATAATGAAGCTATACCTTCTGCAACTGTCTAGGTTAAAAAATCATTGAATAAATAATAAATAATCCATAGAGACTTTTATGTGCTCCATGATTTATCCAACCTGATCAAGGTATCTGGTTAGGTGACTGAATAAACTAAATATGTTTCCTAAAGAAGTTCTTCTTTTAAAATAGTTTTTAAATGGCTTATTTTTAATGTGATGTATTAGCAAAATAAATTCTCCAAAGACCCTGGCCCACCAACAAACACTGTCTAAAGAGCAAACTGTCCAGGAACAAATTCCCAAGCCATCTATTCAGCCTTAGCCCATCTCTGGCTAGTGTGCCAATTTATTGGCTGTGTTCAAAGTCACTGTATGTCTCAGTGGTTTTTGCACATTACATTTATTGCCAAGAGTTTGTGTCCATTTTCAGTCTTGATAGAGCTTTTGCACTATGTTGCACATTGGAGTCAAGATTCAACGTTCAATCTCAAATTTTTTTTATTGACATACCCCTTTCTACAACCAGACCAAAACAGAAGTGATGGTACATTTCGAAAAGCAAACACGACAGCTCTAACATGTGATGCCTGCCAAACTGCTTCAGAATTTTATACCAAGGCAACTGTGCATTTTATCAGAGAAGACTGGCACAAATACGTTGCTTTGCTATTATTCACACACTGTAAAAAGTGCTGTATGTAGAAAGAAATGGACCAATCCTTAATCACAATGCAGCCCATTTAATATCAATCAAATCCATAGCTGCTGAGAGATTTGTATCCCTAATATTAAGACGAGCTGCTCAGTATTTTATAATTACATAATAAATTTTATTAAGCAATAACCAGTTCTACAATGAATGACTTCACCTCACTGAGATCATTCCAATTACCAAAATATTTCCGAGCCTGAATACAGTTTCCAGCACAATTACTCTGAGTAAAAAACCCTTTAACAGCTTTATTATGAGCAAGCAGTCAGTCATTTCCAGATTAGAGCAAATAGCTTAACTTCCATTAACACATTAGGTCTGAGTTCATAATTTGCAGTAATATCAGTGTATTCTTCCACTTTTTCCCATTAAATGAGAGTTTTGAAAAGGAGGGCAAAAGTACCTTTTACAAGAGCAACACAGCAAACAGAAAACCTGTGAGAAGTGATAGAGCTCACGCAGTTAAGCCCACGCTGTACCCTCTAGTGTGCATTCAGGAGGAAGGGAAATCAGTCTGTTCTGTTCGTATTTACACAACTTGCTTTACAACAGCAGACGTGTTTGGACTCTATGGCCCTCAAGTCCATTGTGCACACTTTATTCATTTCGCCAACAGATGCATTCAAGACATTGATTATTTCCACTGCACCTCGTCCTCATTTTGTCTCTGTAAAGTTCCTGTCTTCAACCTTTCTATGGAAATGTTTTATTTGTTTATGCTGTTAGTCTGTTGCTGTGGAAAGAGACACTTGGTGAGGTGGGAGCCCTTTCTGCCCTAACATCCTTATCTAATCACTCCTGCTCAGGCAGACAATTCCAGAGCTCTGATCAAAGCTGGGAATTCAAGATGCAAGGGCTGAGCAAAAACAACATTCCTGATTTCTCTGAGCGGCATTATAAGGTTTAGGGTTTAAAATGGCTGGGGGAACCGCTACTGAGTCCAGACACATAATCCTCTTCTGGTAGCAACTCAAAATCTCTGATGGGGATCCCATCACTGGCCACCATTACATGGTGTTTTTTCATTTGGAATTAATTAGTCAAAATTAAATCATTCAGAATTAAAGTATAATTCTTCGCATTTACATGGAAATAGTAATTCCAAATGAAGGTTTACATGGAACACAAGTTGAATCGCCTTTGTTTAATTCTGCTTTAGACCTCAGGGTTGGGACGGGTTCTGAATGGACATGGGGCAGACGTGACGTATTTACATCTACTGGAAGTAAAATAAACTCCAGTTGCTGCTTCTTTTCTTATTGTCTACAACCTGGAAGACCACATAGGAACCATTTTCACTTTGATTTCGATTACAGTTTTGAACTACCGTCATCACGACAGGACAAGGGAACGAGCATGTGCAGAGCAGCTGCAATTAATTTAAAGTGGAATATACATGATCGGGGAATTATTCAATTCGGATTTAAAATCAGAATAAACCAGCCACATACTTTGAATTTAAGTTCAATTCAGAATACCGGTTTTCATTCGGAATTAGGTTTTTTAAGGTCATTTTAAAGCAGATTTCATTTTTATTCTGAATTAAACTCATGCAAACGTCCTCAGTTGACAGCATGGTGCTGCAAAGGATGGCAGCAAAAGCAAACAATGTTTAAGCGAATCTAACCATTCCTGCCAGCACACCTTGCAAAGGTGAACTTCATATTTCTGCATTCATGCATCTACTTTTGAAGAAAAACAACTCAAACATTAAAGAGCAGGTCTATGATTGATATAATCCATACAGGAGCTCATAGTGTCAGAGAAAAGAGCAAAGAGTGTGAAATGATCAACTTATGGCAACAGCATACTTTAGTAGAAAATGATTGAAGTTAATTAATTCATGTGTATAAATCGGTCGATTAATAAGATCAGAAATCAACTTTAAGCTGATCACCTTTATGGAGGCATTGTCTGTGAGTGAATCATTTATTGGACTCAAACTCGATCACTGTGTTGATGCTGAGGATATTAATAGAAGATGGGAATTTGGAAAATACTACTGACTGTGAAACTTTCAGTCCTTTATGGACTTTGAATGGATTGCAGTTTCATTCACATACTGTGGAAATAAATAAATACGTAATACTTCAGGCGGTGTGGAGGAGTTATCCGTCTGTAGTTAAAGAAGGGGACTCTTGAGGGCAGAACAAATCACATGAATAATTCAATTTAGTTTCATTTGTATAGTGCTAATTCAGAGCATCTACAGGTCATTTTAAGGCATGTTCAAAGATGTAGTCCGGTTTAACCAAATAATTATCCAGTTAAATCAAATTAATTACAATCCATATTGATCCAATTAATTATAACTGGATTAAAATGATGCCAAATAATAAAAAGTTACCAATATTGTGACTGAAAATTGGTTTGGGATTTAAGTTTTTAAATTACAGCTTCTGTTCAGTCAAAATATGATCTGCTCTATATTCTGACGCAAGGACGTGAAGCTGAAATATGAACGGCTTCACTTATAAACTGCAAGATGCAACCTGTGGCCAAAACACTGAAGCCTGAAGGTTTCCTCTACAACAGGTTTATACTTTGTCCTTGTAGTAAAAACTAAACAGTCTTTTATTTATCTTGCTTACACCAAAGCACCTCATTTCCCTCTACATGATTTCTGAGTCCTGCCACACACACACATACAGGTTTGTGCTCGTATAGCTGCGCAAATTCATGTTACTTCAGCCACCTGAAACCCAGAAAAACAGCATTTTTTTAAAACTCTTGCAGTGAAGTGAAGATGGAAACACTCCATCACGGAGATGCAGCTGAACAAGCTAAATCTGCCGTCATCGTGGTCATTTTTTGAGCTGTGTTACGACTTAAATGGATCCAATATTCTTTGTAGGTTTTATTAACGTCAACAAGTTATCTGAGATCTGAACTTCAAAAATATTTAGAGCAACTCCACTCAGTAAACTCCACTTTATTCACTTCATCAGGACATTTCAGAAGTTGGACTGTTTTCCATCCTGTGTGTTTTTTTGTCTCAGCATTTCAGTTATTTATGGAAAATTATTCGGTAAAGACATCAGGAATTACGTCTGAAGCAAATGTGGAAGTTGTCATGAAGACTGATTGCTATCCTTCGTGATTTGCTAATTGCAACATTTTAAATGACAATTTTATTTTAAAAACTAATAATTGTTCAGCCCTACATTCTAATAGATTTATTGTGTGTGTGTGTTTTGTTATTTGTGTAACATTGATATGTTAAAGCAAACCTAGAGAAGTGTGTAACTTTAAACATTGAATCTCATTATGCCGTCTTGAGCATGAATCTGGCCTAGCTCTTAAACTACACTTTACAAGTCTGGTTTTCATGACCACATCCCGAAAGAATAAGGAAACAACACTAAAAACAACAAAAATAATTAAGAACTTAAAAGCCACTTTATAAATGAAGTTGGAGCGACAAAAGAAACACAGCTAGAAGCAACAAGGACACCGAAGGCAATGCTATCAGTCAGAAGACGTGAGGAAACAGATAAAGTGTACCAGGCAGGAGACAGGTCGGTGATAAACACTGGACTGGCTTCTGCTGCTGCAGAGAGCCCAGAAAAAAACCAGGTGATAGACTGATGCAAACTTTACTCAGCTGTTGTCACTGGTAGGTAATATTTCCCAGCTCTCTTCTTTGGTTTTGTATAACTTTTGATTTGCTTGTTGGTTAAGTTGTTCTTTATAATCATTAACAGATATTTGTACCTCTGCTCTGCAGCTGTGAATCAGGAGACCGATGCAGTACTTGATTCTAGTATTAAACTAGTAAAACATGTTTACATGCTGAAGATTTTTTTTACTTTGGGCCTTTGTATCACAGCTAACAGGAGAACACAAACATTCCTTGTATGTTTTTAGAAATTAAAACATGAATCCCTGGCTAACAAAAGAAGGCCTCAGTCATTTCAAACCTGAGAAAAAACTACATGAGTTCTTCTCAAAACTGTGGTCAGATTTTCTGCAAATCCAAATACCAAAACCTCGGAAGGCTGCAACTTCTGGTTTCTTATGATACTTGGTACCGTTATATGGTGCCAAGCATCACCACATAATGGTGTTATAATATGTACATTTCATTGGATGTTTGGAAGGGCAGGTTGTTAAAGGGTTAAACGTAGCGCCATTATATGTTTCTGTTCTAACAACACTAACAAAATTACTCAGAACTGCATGAAACATAATATTTTTCAAATAAGTATCCTGATATAGACTAAAACACCTTATTTTAGTCACCTACAGTTAAATTCTGTATCACATTGTCACAGTCTTGAGATTTTATGTTTTTTATTGTCTGTTCTCGTGTTTGTTTTATATTCTTTTTGTTCTTTGTTTGTTCTGTTTTTTATCTTGATTTTACAGTCATTTACTTCCTTGCTCTTATTGTATTCCGAAGGGCTTTATTTGTTTTTCTGTTGATCTCTTTTCTGTTCTCCCCATACATCCAGCCTTAGTTTTCCATTACCACACCTGCGATGCTCTAGTCATTATTTCCCTCAGTACACACACCAGGTTTTCTTTTGTTCCTTGCCAGATACTTGTCTTTGTTTTGCCTTGTGTGCTTTATCCCTCATGCCAAGTTTAGTTCTGTTCATCCCTCATTCATCTCGTGTCTTGGATTTCTGCTCTTTGAGATTGGCTGCCTCAGCAGTAACTTTAGGTTTGTCATGAATAAAGTGTATTTGTTTTCTACCCCCGCCTGCCTCCTTAGTCATCTCATTTACACAACGATGACAAATCTTTAGTGATTTATACATATAGAAATTAAAGTTCTGTATAAGAGAAATAACATTTTATTAAACCTGTCTGGACATCCTGTTTTAGCTGGTGAACAGGAAAATTGACCAATTACTTGAATTAATCCAACAACTATTTATACAAGCACAACTCAAATCAATGTTATTAAAAACATCTATTGATCATTTGTAAATTTCCTCTCCTCCTCTATGAGCAAACCTCTAAACAACCATGTTACTTCAGTTAGGAACATCCAGCACAAGATTCTTCTCCAAGCAGAGTGAAGCCAAAGCTTCTAAATCCTTCATCGTGGGTTTATCGGGAATGTCTTGATCCTCTTCAAAGTGGATCAATGCCTCCAAATGCAGCTTTGTTACATTGTTCTTTCTAAATGTGATACACAACCAAACTACACACAATATTAAATAGAAATAGAAATCACAGACTGTGCTGCATCATTTATTCAAAGCCAGCTGAGGTGATAACGACATCCTGTGTACCACAACTGCTTTTTTTTTTTTTTTTTAACTAGAATTTATAAACCACCTTGGCCGGCCACCATTTTCACTTGATTCAAGGTAATAAACATATCTGATCTCAGTTTAACATTGAGAAAATGCCTTGCTGCCACCATAACTAAAGTCAAATGGTCAGATTCATGATATCAAACTTTGTTTAAACTGATATATTGCAGTATTACAGTGATACTGGAAGGTTAAATATAAATGTTTCCTATGCGATAAACCATTTGCTAAGCAATGCCTATGGGCACATACATTAGATTTTTTATTTTAACTAACAATTTGCTGTGAACTTATTTGACTGTCTCTTAAAGGTGTAGTTTTTTTTTTTTTTTTTTTTTTTTTTAGTAAACACATTAAATTTAGTAATAATTATAAGACAGTCCTTTTTCAACTTCAAATATCTTTTACAGGGCATTAAATCACTACTCCAACAGCAGACCATATAACAATTATACTGTGGCATAGTCATCATTCATTAAAAGCTGGAATAATCTCCTCCATCACATTTGACCAATTTTAACCCTCTGTAAAATAACGGGAGATCATTTGGTTGTAACATTACAGTTGTTGAGCTCAGTTTTTCAGATCATGTGATGACATCTTCACAATCAAGGAATCCATTGAAGCTAAATATGCCATGGTCGATGACTGGGAAAAGGGCTTAAATATCAATACAAAGTTCAACTGTACTGGCGTGATGTCAACGACATTTTAGTGTCAAATGAGAGAAGGGGGTAATTTCAATGCTGAAGAATTTGTGATGAAGCTGTGTGAGTTCATATGTGCTGCTGACATCTTTCTTTTCTCTTTTAGCTGCCTGATTTCCCTTTCTTGGAGAAAAACATGAATTTTGCCATCTCCTGCTACTCTAGCTGTCGAATCATTTGATTCGTAACGCAACTGAATCTTTGACCGCAGGGAGCGATAGCGTACATTTCTCTACGTCTTAGAAGACGAGCAAAGTCTTAAAAACATTTTTATTTAAGTCTGAGTTCACTACAAAGCAGGTACAGTAAAGTCTGTGATCCTGGCTATGTGAGCGTCACATTATGTTAGAAGAGTCCAGACTAAAGGGGTGACGGAGATAGCCATCAGAATGTGTGACTTTAGTATCATTAAAATAACTCAGACTTCAATAAAAGTTCTGGTGTATAAGTTACCATGGTTACTCGGTGTTCAAATAAGCCACGCTGATGGAAGAGAACTCTGGCTTAAATGAGCAAGACTTATCAAGATAAGCCCGGCTTTCCCTTAATCTAGCTTCGTGGAATATCCCCCAGCTATGCAACAAAATCTACCAACTGCTGAAAAATACAAGGATTTTTTTCTTTCCACCTCAGCATGTCCATGCAAGACAATCCAAAAGCACCACATTTATTCTGTTCTAGTTCCATCCAAATGTCAAAATAAAGTAATTAAATATTCTGCATTAAAATGACTGCTTCTCTAACTAATGATGATTTCTTTTTAGGGTCAGGGAGGTTGGTACTTTATCATCCTCTGCAGGTCATCCACTCCTGTCAACTATCAAAAGCTTAATTTTTTTGCCTTTTCGACAAGTGTCTCTTTGCATATCCAGATAAACAGTGTTGTTTTCCACTTAAGTTTTAACAATGACCTTGTTCACTTTCTCTGCTCTGAAGTCAAACACTGTGTCAGGAGCTCAGGCCTGCCTTTATGCAAACAGTGACATGGAGAACAGAAGATGAACAAAAAAAAGAGAAAAAAAATCCCCAATTACAACCAGAAAAAGTCCTCAGTTCATAGCATGCTGTTTATTATCATATGTGACTGTCATCTAAATTACAATTATCAGAAAAATTAATATTTAATCATCCGCCAATGTGTTTTCCTTGTGACACTAATCATCGATCAAAACAGACACATGCTTATCAAATAACAAACACGTGCCATTCTGCTATCCACAAACTCCCAATTCTAAGCGCCGTGGTACAGAAGATCAATGTGTCAACACAACAAAGACAGGGTGGTGGCCTCGCTGCCGCATGACAAGGTGGGAAGATATTGAGTGCCTGCCCCCTGATCTTGGTGGTGGAGACAGACCCTCCGGGGAGGGAAGAGAAAACAGAAACAAAGAGATGGAGAGACAAGAGAGCTTGAGACCAGTGATAGTATAAAGTATAGAGATGAGGAGTAATGATGGGAAAAGGAGGAGACAGGGAGGACTGAGGTCTTAAGAGCACAATGTAAGAGGCAGAGAAAGGGAGTGAGGTGAGAAGAGAGAAAGGTAGGCTAACAGTGCTGAATGAAGGAGCGTGGGAGAAACTGTGAGAGAGTGATCCAACACTGAGAGAAACATGTTTACATGCATGTCTATGCATTTTGAGTGCATGAGCACACTTGAAGCATCAAATTCCTAATTTTTGGGCTGTAATTTAATTCAAAATGCAAACGTTCATTAAAAACAAGGCAAAATACCGTGCAACACAACCAACAAAGCTGTGTACAAAAAGCCTTTTACTATTCAGTGATTACCTGTCATCATAGCTAAATCCCAACTTTGCACATTATAAGTAACCTCTGTAGTGTTATTCCTTGTGCTTTGTTGCACATTATTCTCAGATTTCACAAGTGACTGAACACTAAGCAGTTGGGCGATGCATACTATAGGAAACCATGTTCAAACAACTTGAAGAATTTGCACATAAGCACTTCACAGTTTGATTCGGCATCTGCATGCAGCAAATTTTGATTAATGTACTGACAAATACTGGAGACCATCTATTAATACAGTATGTAAAACAGAGTGCACAACTACATATTGTACATACTGCTGACTGCATTATTTATTCATGGATGCCTGTAATCACAATTTGAGTGGATCGCTTTCCTGCGCCTGTTCCTTATATCTCTGTGATGCAGGAAGTGCATTGCAGCAGAAGTAGGAATACATAACTGTGTTATATTTGAATATCTATACAGGCTTGCATCTAAGGGCTATGGGGGCTCACTCCACACAACAATACTGCATTGCGGAGGATTCCCCATGAATCCCTCTGCACTATAAGAAACAAAGACATTAAAGATGTAACTGTTCTCTATCCAACACCCTCTGTCTTTGGTTTTCACATGAACTCCCTCCCTCCTCTGGTTGCACATGCACTTTCAAGTGTGCACAGAGAGATCCTTAGATTTTTCTAGAAAAAAAAAAAGTCATCTTAATTGAAGAAAGTAAGTTAGGTATTACAATGGATATATGTAGGTGGAATTTACATACATATAACAAACTAGTACCAAATGTAGGAATGTTCATGAATTTGTCTTGGTGTGTGCATGTGTAATTGTCCTCCACATGTCCAGCAATGTTTGTACAACTGTCTCATTGTGCACACTATGCATGCACTAAAGCTTTGTTGTACAATTCTGTTGTGTGGACAGTATTTGCTGCATTGTGTGTGCATACACTATTTGCATGTTTGCTCTACTGAAAAATAAATACTAGTGTATGCCTTTGTTTGTGTGCACACGTGCCAGTGTGTGTTTACTGAATGCGGCTGGCTTTAGATCCTGACTGTCCAGCTCTGGGGAAAAGGGAAGGAGGGACTCGGGGAGGCAAGGATAAAAATGCGCATGTCCAATCCTCTGAAGCTGATGACTGTGAGTTTGTGTGAGTGAATTTATTTATCACAGATGCCAGAGAAATTAGCATTGAAATGATTCTGGTGACAGACCAGCCCTGGATATCTCTAGTGGCAGACACCCAAAATATTTATGCTTACAGAACTCAAGGGGGAGAGTAAAAAAGGGACAGTGATGTGAAAGAGAGAGAATGAGATCATGATAGAGAGCAAGACCATGCAGTAAAGGGGGAGATAATAAGAAAGGTAAGATTAGGTAGAATAAAATGCTAGGGCAACAAAAATTGGAAGAAATGTTGAAGAGGAGATAAAAATATGTAAAGAAAACAGGGGAAAAAAGCAAGACTGTAGAGGATGCACTCCACTGTAGAAATAGTTCAATTGTGAGTCACACTCGATAAGGAGTGTACGCCTCCTACACGGGAGGAGCACAAAAACAGACTAAGAGAGAAAAAAAATATTTTTTTGTATAAGGACAAATACTGTGTACACACAAAAGATGCTGCAACTGCAACTTTATTTATAACACTTTAAAAACAACAAAGTTAAACAAAGTGCTACAATGTGCACATAACATTAAAACTATTAAAATAAATATATGAACTACATTAAAAATACAATAAACCAAAATCAGATCAAAGATTGCTGAAAGAAAGGAAAAAAAATGTTTGGAGAAGACATCAGTACAGAAGCATCTTCATGGAAGTGACAGAACAGGGAGGAAGAAAGACTTGGCCATAAAGGAATAGATGAACTAAGAAAAGCCAGAAGTCCAGTAAAAGGCACAGGCCTGTACATAAAGTATGTGTACATTATTCTTTTATGTGCATAATATAATCCCACCAATAGACCCTAACAATGTTTCTCTAAAGTGTTAGAGAAAGAAATGGATGAAAGGATGAAGAGAAAGGGAAAGAAAAAAGAAAGGACTTTTGCCAAACACGTCTGGAGAGCACACAGAAAAACACTGTGTTGCCATGGCAATAGATACACTGGCAGCTAAGTGTTAATGTCTGCATGGAAATTGATGTGAATTTCAACTATTTATTATAAATAAATATGCCAATAGACTTTTCTCATTTACTGCACCTAAGCTTTTAAAGTCAGGGTCTGTCATCATAATTCTCCACCTTTCAACCGTATTCATGAAGCTTTATTATGTTTGCAAGCATCTCAGCCGGCATCAAGGCAATCTGATAAATGGAATATGTGCTTTCACAGAAAATGAATCAAGTCAAAGTTTCTGTGAAGGTTCATAAAGCTTAACAGAATATTTGGGTATGATTCATTAATAAGAAATGAAATAGCGCTCTGCAGATAGTGCTTGCACTGAATTGAATTGCTATGATATCTGACTGTGACTAAACAGGCAAAGATTGCAAAACAGTATTCATTATAGTGCTCGACTGTAAGCAAATCCATAGGGGCTCTATGAAAACCTTATTAAATCATGCAATAAAGCCCCAAATGAAACATTTAGCCTCTTCATTTGTGTTGATTATTAAAGAAATCAAAAGCTTAGCTAATGCTGTTTTAGGAAAGGCGATCATGCAAGTAATTGTTCACTGTACACTGGCCAATATCATCATCCAAATTGACACTAATAAGATAATCAAGGCAACTTCTACTGAAGAATTATCCCAAAGACAAACTAAAAGTAAAAGAAAAGAGACAAAACATGTTAAATTTCCACACAATATTGCATGAAGTATGACTTCTCCAAATCAAATCAGCTATGTTTTCCTTAGGTTGTGTTGAAACGAGATAAAGCATAAGTAGTTAAGTAAACAATCCTGGCATGTAATCTTCTGATGCTGAGATGATAAAACACAAATCCCTCACAGGCTAAGAGGTATAATTTATCCCTCTGTTTACCTTTAATTTTGCAATTAAGAAGCATATTAAAAGGGGATAAACATCTTGCATCGTTATTTTATATAAAAAGGCATCCATAAATAATATATTACAATAGACTAACAACTCAAGGGGATAAACAAAACAAGATGAGCTCACAATTTCTTTCCTGCCATGGTGCACAACTTTGTGGATGCTGGAACAGAAGTATAAAACTGCACAAGCACAATGTAAATTTAACTCTGCTCTTTAGACAGTTTCTATTTGTTATCTGTTCATTATGGTAATTAACCACTATCTTATGAGCTTAGGCTGAATGTGTAGTGACTCTCTCCTCTTACTGCAGTGATTGCTGCAATGCTTGGGTGCTCAGAAGAGAAGAGGATGTTTCTGGGTCACCAGCTGCCTCCGTTTTCTGCAAACACAGCACTGTTAGACCTCACCAGCTGTTTTCTCTCACCATCGCTACCCTGACGAACTTCCTCTTTTTCTGTGTGTTTTTTCCTCCCTTTTTTTTTCTCTGTATGTTTTTCTACCTCGTTTCCAGATGCTTGCCTGCAGCTAGAGGAAAATTAACTGTCTCCTCTCTTAGTGCAGCCCTACTAATGCATATAATTTTGCTAGCATATTAATAATGAGACTTAGGCAAGGCTAAAATGTTACGACATATCGATCACGAGTGGGGGGGTGAGCATAGATCAAAGAAGGGGAAATACTTCCTTTGATTTGGCAGAGGTATCATCAGCAGGGGTTGAACATACAGCTCAGAGACACACGTGATTACTCTGTCCTCCAGTGGATTTAATTACCACTCTACAAACTTGCGAATAAGGTCTAGATGGAGAGGGATGGAGACAGAAATTACAAACACAGAAAAGAGAAAAAGAGGCCAGGAAAAGAGGGAACAAGAATGCAAACACAAATGGAAAGAAAGTAATTGGACAAGTGTGATAATTCTAATCCTGCAGTAGTTAAATATACATAAATGGGTTTTAATCCATGGGGTGGCAAATGTGTAGCACTTCAGTGAATAATCCTAAGTGTGTTTTAATGTATGTCTTTTTGTTTGAGCCATTTAGACTGCATGTTGATGTTTGAAATGCTATTACGTGCTGATGTTTGAACTTATGTGGATGTAAGTGGGTTGCTTGTTCAGGTTTGTACATTTGGCTGATTACATTTTAACACTTGTCTGTGTTTCCCCCCTATAACTAAAGAAATTATATGGTGTAGGTCCATCTTTACCCATATGAATTAGAAATCACACAAGCAGAACAGGAGGGAACAGAGTTGGGTTTAGTGGAAGCGTACGACTTGGCTTTGCTTAATAATTACATGCAAGTGGTAAAAAAAACTTTATCAATTTGTGCAAGCCTGCTCTCCAAAGATAATCTTGATCAATAAGTTCCAGAGTTTCACCTAATCACTACATAGTCTGCATGAACAATACTCTTCAATCCTTGTGTTTTGAAGATAAAAGATCAAACACAGTAAAGTAGTGGGATTACAACTTGAATGCATCCCACAAACTCAAGATGAGCCCACAATCTTTAAGTTCATCTAAAACAAAAATCATGCCCACATGTCAACTGCTTCACGTGCTTCTGGAAATGGATTGATTGAATAAAGCATAACAACCTTAAGTGAAGTCTTTTAACTTTTTCAGTGTACACATGCAGAGAGGAGATAGTGACATTTAAAAAGCAACACTGGAGGCCTATCTGAATTTAAAAAACAAGCAATCACTCTCTTCAAGCAAAAATTATCATTTCACTCACGTTTAAGCCAAAGCTGGTGAAAAATGTTAAACACACTGACAGCAGCCAATACGCCCTTGAACACACTTCACATTGAGCCACAGTTCAGTAAATCTACCGGGAGCAGTTACAGCACGCTACAGCAGCACCACCACACCATCACATGCCTCGGTTCTCCACTCTGAATAGATATTTTATCAGACTTAAACTTTTTTTTTATCTTAGCAAGCAGGGGCCATACATTCATGTATTATTCAGTTTCTGTTGTGGTAAAAGTAAAGTCAGAGATTTTATCTTTTACATGCACACATTTTTAAATTTTCATGCATTTACAAATGAATACGCTACTTTGTTAATTACTTTTGACCTTTTTGTTGTGCACTATTCAGTTTAGCATACCTACTTATGTGGTGCCATTTGCAAAAGCATTGATTCATCTGTAGAGTTTTATTAAGATTTGTTATTTAAAATCTTTTGTAAATATAACACCTTCAGCTCTTCTTGTAAAGCTTTCCTTGAAAGGTAGGCATGCACTTATGGGAGCATTTGACCTTTCTTAAAGAAGTACACTTGTGAGGTCAGGCACTGATGTTTGATTAGAAGGCCTAGCTGGCATTAATTCATCCCAAAGGTATTCTACTGGGTTGGGGTCAAGACAGCCCAGTCAAGTTCCTCTAAACCAAACTCATCCATGTCTTTACAGACTCCCCCTCCAAATTCAACGATTTGGAGGGGAAGTTCCTATACTTTAAGAAATTGTTGCTGGATACTGAGATAACAGCTGCAAAAACCATGACAATTTGAAAAGCATTACCCTTCCCTAATTTACACATAAGTGTCCATCTCATCTTAAAACATGTCATTCATATTTTACATGCTATATATTCATTGTATTTTTCAATACCCCTCTTCAAAATTTCATATTCTAACCACTGACACATGCCAAGGGCCTACTGACCATGGAAGAGCCAGATAGAAGTAGAGTTAAGTAAGACCACTGACAGCTCCAGTAAAGCTCTGGACAGAATTTCCATGGATGTAGTCATGCGCTCACCATCAAAAGTGACGTTGTGGCTTCGTATCTGAAAAGTAAATGTGATCTTTACCTTTTGCCATTTCCAGAATTGCAGAAAAATAACCATGTAGAGATAATGTCTTGTTCCACAGGCTGTTGGCTACTGGCAGGCTGATGGCTATGTCTATATCCTACTGTCTTGCAGCAAACATGAACAAGCCTCTAACTGAACATACTGTTTCTTCTCTGTGTCATGTAGAGGGTGTGAAGAATGAAGAATGTCAAACAGCTTGTGCAGCATTCTTCTCTGGAAAATAAGACCCAGATTAGTCCACAGCACAGAACCAGAGTTTTTGCTCAGTTTATTCAGCCTTTTTAAGTCTCTGGCTCTGATGGTGTTGCCCCAGCAGATGGCTGCAAACTTTGTACCTCCAGCACCAGACTTACAGAAAATATGCAACACTTCGTGCAGACATTAAAGGATCTCAACTTCCTTAGGCAAGTTTGTTCCACTTGTTTGCACCATCACAGCTAAATGCTGCTTCTCCATGTTTAGTCTGGACTCTGGTCTTGACTAGCTGACCTGAGTCTTTGGATGTAAGAGCTCTGCTAGGTTTATATTCTCTGACCACATCACAGATGATTTCTGGGCTCAAACTGTTCTGGGAATTGTTTTAAAATCTATTCTGTGACTGACGGG
>CM047997.1:22403079-22417223 GCA_026261665.1 Melanotaenia duboulayi
AAAAAAAATAAAAAGCTTCTTAGTGAAGCTTTGATGTGGCTGCTGAAGGTCAGGTCTGAGTTTATCAACACTCCAAGGTTACAAACTTGGTCGGTGATTTTAAGAGGTGGAAAGAGTCAACAACTTCTGGTTCCTTGGGGTTCACATCAGTGAGGACCTCACCTGGACTCATCACACTGACTTTATTACAAAGTCAGCCAGACAGAGGCTCCGCAGGCTACAGAGGCTCAACATGGACTCAAGGATACTCTGCAACTTTTATAAATGCGCCATAGAGAGCATCCTGACTGGCTACATCCACCTGGTACAGCAGCTGCACCACCCTCCATCGCAAGGCTCTACAGAGGGTGGTGAAAACTGCTCAGCACATCACTGAGACGGTCCTGTCATTCATGGAGGACCTCTACACTCAGCAGTGTAGGAGGAAGGCCATTAAGGACCCCAGCCACCCCAGTTACAAACTGTTTTGTCTGCTACTGTCTGGCTGACGGTTTCGCAGCTTTCAAGCCCGTCCCACCAGGCTCAGGGACAGCTTCATACCACAGCTCATAAGACTTCTAAATGCTGTCAGCACCAACGCCACCTTAAAATAAAAGCATCTTCTTATTGCTTATTATTTATTTTATTGTATAACTTATTTGTAGTATTCTTGCTTTTTGTGTTTAACTATTTTCATGTGGTTTGTATTCTTTTTAGCTTTGTTAGGAGAGCCTGGGATCTAAGAATTTCACTGCCAATGATTACTGATGTAATTGTTGTGCAATGACAATAAATTCATTCATTCATTCTACTCAACTACATTTCCATCACTGATACACCCCACAACCGCAGAGTAATCCCAGTATGATGAAAGAACTCAAGAGTTATCTTGAAAGTCTGAGGTGTACAGTGTGACGTAAAATGATACAGTACATGATTAACTGCAGTTCCTGTGTTGCTGAACACCTCATTAACACAACCTTCGATTCTTACAAACTGTGGTTGGTCTAAGCAGTCATAAATACAGGTAGTGGTGGAGATGTCTATCTGCAATTTATGGAGCTTCTCACATAACAGCGCAACTGAATTGTATGAAGAGCACTTGAGAAATCAAAAACACGATCCTCATCATGGTGCCTGATTTGTCCAGATGAAAGTGGGCTCATTGTCTGAAGTTGTCTTCAACCCCAAGTCCTTTACAATAAGCAAACTGCGGTTAACACTTGTCCGACTCACCATCCCATTATAGAATAACCTGGTGGTGAGCAACATGCCCCTGTCATCAGCACATTTTCATACAGAAGTGACTTGGGAACTGTGAGACAGGGGAGAAGATCCAAACTATCCTGGGAATATCATGGCAAATTGGTCTCACGTTGACTCTCCAGCAGTTTCACACTATTCTGGTATAATCACTTCTGCAACATGAGGGATAACCATATCCCAAAAGTCATCCTCTATGCAGAGCTGGCATCTAGAAAAAACCTGAGCTGCATCGATGGATGTCTGCACAAGAGACATGACAAGGTGAAGAAGCACACTGACCTAACACCTCAAGACAAAGAAAGGGAAAGTGATGAACACAGCAGCAGACAAGCAGAGAGAAGAACAATAAGACCATAGGCCACAGACATACTGTATGTAACCTTTGCTATTCAAGTAGCCTCTCTCACATTGGTTTCTTCCACCATAAGAGATGCTGCAGCAGAGCAGAAAAACAGGATAATGGTGCATCACCCATAGTCAATCACTGAGAAAAGCCTAAAGTGTTGTTCATTGTCAATCAATAAAAAATATTACAATCTTGCAAATCTTATGACAAACAAGCTGCCCCACAAGGTAATAAACAATATGGAGCCTGTAGTAAATCTGTGATAGCAAAAACTATCATAGCAACTACTCTGAAAAAAAATAAGATCATCAAAAAGACTAATCTAAGCTCCTTTACTATAACATAGGTAATGTTAAATACAATGGACATGACAGTAGAAATTATATAAGAAACAAAGAATAGGAAGTAACACAACGGCGTGGATGAGGAAAGGTTAGAAATAGAAAAAGACGCAGGGGATGAAAGTCAAAACCATGCAAGCTCTGTGACGATAACATCCACACTTTCATCAGCTCACTTCACCTCTTAAACTCTCGTCTCAGTGATTACATGGCTCTTTTTTCATGAAAGTGCCACCATTTAAAAAAAGCTCCCGATTCTGCTCTAGGAATCATTTCTAATTCATTCTCACCAGTCCTGATCTGCCAACCACAGCTATTATAGGAAATTCAGGCTGATATGCTGTCAGAAGCCAGAGAATACGATGTCATCCACAGCAATAAGCTTGTAATAAGTACCCTCAAATTATTTCCCAAGGACTAAGTAACTTTCCCCTCATCTTCCAATTTGGCCTCTGGCACCATTACACAACCTGTAAAATGAAAATGCTTATTATCATAACTGCAGGTATGCATATAGCATTTAATAAGCTGAATTTAGGCATCATGTGCCTTTCTTGATTAACATACAAAATGATTACTTAACTCTGCTCTTGTAAAAAAACCACTCTCACCATAATACATCTGCAGGTACATGTGGTATGTGGTGTTCACATGCACACAGCCGGCATATAATGTACAGCAAGCATTTAATTATTGAATATGCCGGCTTGGTATTTACAGTCACCTCTTATTCTCATGAGGATTAATCGGGTGTATTTGTAGAAGGAGAGCTTGAGTAAAAGAGGACAAGAGAAGGAGGAATGCACTTGCTTGTATTTAGGGTGACTGGCTGTAGTTAAACTGACATTTTGTTGAGTTGTGCACTTTTCAAAAGCCCCGTGGGGGTGCAAGGGGCATGCCCAACCATGCCAGCCTACTCTGTGCAGTCACAGTGTATCTTGACAGTAAGTATAACAGACAGAACAGCCCATGCGCCCAAACACATTATACTCTTCCCTTTCTAACACTCAAACTAAAAAAAAAAAGAAAAAAAAAGCATCATTATCATCATACCTGACAAACACAGAGCACATCATGATAATCCAACATGAAAATATTCACACATACACACACCTTCATCTGCAGCACTGTAAGACTACAAAAAGTGGGCTCTTCATGCCTTCTGGAAGATCTTTGAAGATCCAAACATGTTTATAATCCCCACATAATTATGGCTTTGTAGCATAAGTACAGTCAGTCCTCCGTGTTCTGCATATGACCCACAACTTTCTGGACTTTGAACTGGAACATGGATTTAGGAAAATGCAAGGCTGGGTGAGTAGGAATAACTGCAAATGGATGTGACTGGACAAGACAGTGTTAATGTAGGGACTGAATGAGATTATTGTATGTTTTAAACTCTGACACACTGTTATAGAATCATCTTGGGTGGATTTAGAGGAGCCGAAAGGCTACAAGGTACTTTCACTCCCAATAATACACATAAGGTTAAAATTCTGAGTGAAAAATAACACTGCTTGATGCAGACAATATACAACACACATCCTAATCAGACAGTCAGCTGTCCTGGGGTGCTAAAGGGGATAGTAGTATGGGTTGATTATTTCACACTGACAGAACCACTAAAGCTAAAATGTCAGCACAGTCAGGGGAGCAGAAAAACACAAAGAGGAGAATGAAGAGAGAGAGAGAGGCGGGGCGGGGGGGTAACATGTCAACTAAAATTCATATTAGCAAAATATTAATATTAGCAAAACTGCCAACATTCCTTCATTTGCTGGGTGATTCAGTAACTGTCTCACACCATCACACTGCACAAAACCAACTTCAAAACCATCCTATTCTTTATGAAAACAATTATTACATGAATAATGGCTAATACTGGAAAAAACAAGCATAGTGAAACACTTCAGCAGCAGCTGCCCTTTTGTTTATGGTCATCCACACACACACACACACACACACACACACACACACACACACACACACACACACACACACACACACACACACACACACACACAGTCCTCTCAAAATCAAACAGCTTTAATATCTATTGAGTTGCATCTCATTTCCTTTGATCAATAATCTCAATAATCATCTAGCAATTATTAGAACATTACAGACAGAAAACAACTAATTAAAATTAAATGCAGAACATTTATATTTCCTCAATAGGAATGTGTGTCTGCAAATGCTAAGAATTTATGGTAATTTTTAACTTAAAAAAGTCACAAAGTGTTCTGGAAAAAAAAAAGCATTAAGTGCTTTTTATACAACCACCAAACAAATTAATCCCTTAATCTTAATCCTTTCCTTTAAAATAGCCTGTTGGTATTTATAAAAAAAAAACGCTTGAAGAATTAATTAACTACACAAATGACATAAAAAAGAAAAAATCATAGTGTTGCACATCAAATTAATTAAACTGACTGACACATGAGTGTCCTCACCTTTTGTTTCTGCATGTCGGATTCACCCCATTTTGTTTGTTTGGTTTGTTTTTTAGACATTAATTGTGACCTTTGAATTTAGTAAATTACAAGTCTGCCTTACCCTTACACACACACACACACACATCATTTTAGCTTCTTCTACAGACCAATTAGCATCTTCCTTCCTTTTAAATTCTGCACAGATATGCTGAAATGCATCATTCCCACGTCGTTAAAGCCACACTCACTTTTAAAGCAAGTATTTTATGTTTAAAGTGTTGCTGTCATTAGACCAGTTTTCAAATGCAAATGTTGGGTAACACCCAACTCTGTACTAGGTAGTTTCTTATAAATATCTCAGACACAAACTGTGTCTGGGATCAAACTGCTAATTCCTCTACTAGACTTCAACATAATTTATGTAGTTATGGCCTGAGAGGTGTCTGAATGACTAAGTTAATATTTAATGAACATATGTAGAGGACAAAATGTGCAGAAACCTTCCCAAACCACGCCACTGACAATATCTTAAGTCTGGTACACACAAGGATTTTTTTTAATCTTATGAGATTTTTTTTTTCTGGTCAAGAACTCACAAGTGGAGATTAAAAAAAAATCAGGCATTTGACAGTTTTGATTGTACTGTGTGTGATGTGCTCCGATAATCTAATCACAGAACAACACACACATAACGATTCTGTCCCGCAACTGATCTACAATCTAGTCCTCCAAGCCGGACATCTCATGTGTCCAAATGTGATCTAACAAAAACGCAGAAGAAGAACTATAGCAACAACCGCCAAAAAAATGAAGAAGAAACATAGTAACAACTGGAAAACACAACACACAGCATGAAAGGGGACCCATTAATTTCAGACAGGTGTGTTAGATCAGGGAAACAATGAAAATCTGGAGGATACCGGCCCTCGAGGACCGGAGTTTGACACCCCTGATCCACACAGTCCAAACGCACGACTCGTCGGCATTCCTCAGAAATCAGCTCTGAAATATTGAACATGTTGAACATTGAACATGTGGACGTAATGCAGGTAAAAGGGTTTTATCCATGAACCTGAAACTCATGAACCACATGACAGGGAAATACAACAAGGAAACGGGACAAAAGAGGACGGGGGAAACATAAACCAAAAACGAACCACAAACCATCATGTCATGATCATGACACTGTTTGCAATATGCGACTAAATAGATGCTTGAAAGACCTCGTCCAGCTTCGTGCAACAGCATGGTCCAAAGGATATATGGGTTTATTACCATCTTTAATTTAGAAGTATTTTTTTTTAAAGAACATCTGTTTGTCTGAAGTCAAATACACAATGTACCATTTCAGGTTTTTAGTCCCACAGCAACATTTTAATTAATCCAAAAAAAGGCAGTGATATTTTAAAGACTAAAGTTGGAGCAGAGAAAGCTTAGGACTACTTGGCAGATACAGTGCAGAAACAGGGGCATTACTTTAAAAAAAAAAGTTGAGTAAACTTAAAATAGCATGCCAGCCAGCTGCAAAGGTTTTTAAGTAAACTCAACTAAAAGGTGTAAAGGGGAGTAAACTCAACATCTGTTATGTTAACCTAAACTAAATTGGAATGGGACTAAATTTAAACTTTAATTAAAATTTAACTGTCTCATCGCTAATCAAACCACCACAAGCACTGCTGAAGATCTCTTTCCATATGGTAGCTGTAAACTGGAAACCCTCATTTTTACACCTGTGCTTTGGTGCACAGCCAACATTAGAAGTAAATAAACTGTTTGGAAATATTGTTGATGAAAAGACAAAAAAAAAAGGTTTAAGATATATTGAATTTAATTAGAACTGGACCATTTAACTTCCACTGTACTTGTTTATTTTTTTCTTTTATCTGGCCCTGTTTTGTGCTTTAAAATGTGTCCTAAACTGTGACAGTGTGTAAACCTAATGTGGCCAATTAACTATGCTGACATTAATGTTAGAAACTGTGGCATTAATGTCAGTCAGCAGGTGCCAGTCAAAGCACATTAACATTTCCGCTGCTCGAGCCGCACTTACAACAGCAGCACTGATCTGGATCTTACAATGAATGCATTAGGTGAACTGTCCAGCTTGACATGAAGAAACAAGGCAGGTTCATCCATCACAACAAAAAATAACAGAAGCCATGGGACCTGCTCTGGAGCCAGATGGATGAGCTGTGCTATGCTGTCAACAAGAGCTTTTATTATCGGCTGATGAGAAATAAAGCCCAGCTCATTGGAAGACAGATAATGTGCAGGGTGATTTGATCTCAGTGTGATCAAAGCCTTCACTTTAATACAGTGAAGCGAGGCAACCCATCTAAGATGGGAGCACTTTCCTTGCATGTGTGAGAGAACTTTAAAGCAGAAAAATAAATGGATTCATTGAATGTGAATGCAGTGAATGCATATACTTCACCCATATGTCTAAACAGGGTTCAATCAACCAACTTGAGATGCATTATTATAATTGTTTTAGTGTCTCTTAATTTTTTGGTCTGTACCATTTCATTTTCCACATTTAGCACTCACCAGTGCCCACTAAAAATAAATGAACATAGATCTGTACTGGTGGAAATATATTAACCATTAACTGCTCAGCAGTTCTTAGACCTGCACCTAAACTTTATTTAAAGCACCTTTCCTTTCAAAACACAAGTATAAATCAGTCGATATTAAACTTATTTCATGAATGGAAATCTAACTTAAAACTTTCTGCGGGGCAGTGAAATACATCTTTAATGTCAGAAAACAGGGTCAATACAGTAAGAATTGTTGTTTTTGAATAGACAGAAATTAAATTTAAATGACATGACTGATCTCCCTCCCATGTCAGTAAAATAAATTTAAAAAGACTTCTATAGCTCATTTATCACACAACTTCTCAGTACAAATAAAGTAAACTCACATTGCTGAGTTACAAGACTGTTCTGGGCTCTTTCTCTCTTTCTTAACCAGTCTGGTGACAATATATTGCCATTCATTCGTTACTAATCTTAGTTTATCCTGTGCAGGTTTGCAGGGAGTACAAGACCTTATTCAAGAGGCAGGGTACACCCTGAACAGGTCTGATGGGTTTATACAAAGGCAGACAATAGGGCCTTGGTCTGCATCAGAACAATGGACAAAATTATATATATATATATATAATCTTCCACCGCTTTACAACACAGCAATAAAACACAGAGGAGGTGGTTAAAGCGCGGTGTGTAATGTCAGTCAGTAAAGTCAAGTAGAACCCGAGGACGAGGAGAGTTCTTCAAGCCACATCTGATGCTGCAAATTAACCTAGTCTAAAAAGCCAGTCTGGACCAGAATAGGGCTGCATATTAAATAAATAAATAAAAATAATGCATTACACATGGTCTTTGGTGACAAGACAACAATGTATACAAATACACTACCTGTAAAAAAGAATTGGACAGACTCTCCCACTGGATTTAATGGGACAAGTGACCAGACTTTTAACTGGTACTGTACAAGACAATTCAATAACCAAATGCTTCAATATGAAGTGCTAATTCCACATCTCACTTCTAGTTAGTCGTAGAACAAGCAAAACTCACTCTAACTGGAATGCATCTGTCATTAAAACACCTGTGCTCGTCATATTTCAGTCAAAATGTCTTTGCAATAATCAAGTGTATTTTAATATGGTAACAATTAATTTTCTGTGTATTTTCTGTATATAGTGCAGCCCTAGTTCACCTCCATTTTCTATTAATTTTATGTATTTTTATTTCTTTATATTTAACAAAGAAATAACTATCTTACCATGCACCATTGTAACACTAAATATTTTGGTGCACTAGCAAAACTAAGCCGTTCATTTCTAGCAGCTCTCAAAGTATTATTCACAGAGCATCAACACTGTGACACAGACTATTAAGATATCCATTACACCTCTCATTGTGTGGTCATAGTTGAGAAAAAGAAAAAAAAGAAAGTTGCTTGCTTTGATCTATGCCACAGTTGTGTGATCTTTTTCAAAGAACATCAATCATAAATGCATTATATCTACCAAAATGCTCAAAAACATTAAGAACTCATTAGGCCAAAGAAGATTATGCTAAATACACTAACCTTCTGTCCCCCCTCCCCCCCCCTCCTCCTTCCAAAAAAAGAGAAAAAAAAGGAAAATTACAAGAAAGAAGACACTGCAGCCTTTGATTCCTGGCTGTATCAATAATGAAATAACACCAGCAGGAGCTGCACTATTTTACTCAGTTGTACCTTCAGATTTCAATTATACTGTTCAAGATACAGTTTGCAAATGTTGGTACAAATGTTCTTCAGCAAACCAAGATCTGACTTTTGTCAACACATAAAAACAAGAATCAGTGAGTCTGCAGTCAAGTGTTTGCGAAACCACCATAAACATGGAATCTTTGACATTAGCAGAACAATTTACTCTGCAAGGTTTAATCTAGTTACGGCAAGCTGAACTGTGGAAAAATGGCTTTAAATTTTTTTTTAAAAAAGTACACTTTGGATAATGTTTCTCAGAATTGTAAGAAATGAACAGTGTAGTTAGCCAAATTTATTGAATATGTACATAAAATGCAACGTTTGTGATTACTTAACTTGAATTATCCATCCTCTTCAGTGAGCATCTATTCTTTCAACTCATGACTACATTATTTCTACTGAAATGGGTCACGGTTGCCGTGTAGAATAAAAGTAAAATACCTTGATTTTAAGAATTTATGTCTAGTCAGTCTATTAACTGTGAATAACCATGCACATTTAACTCAATTCTGACAGGAAGTGAGGGTTTTCTGACATTACTAAACTCAAATTAGTGGTATAAGAGGGCAAATCTTAACATTGTGGTTTTTAAGCAAATATGAACTGTCTTAAATGTTGTGCAAGGAAAAGAAACCTGGTCCAAGCCCCTTCAGTGTTCACTGTACAAAGACATTGCTGGGCTATGACCACCTCAAATTTAATAGACTAGTTTGATGCTTCAACAAGCACAATCGACTGAAGAGTGGCAACAACATTGCTGACCAAGTGTCCAATTTGTGCTTCTTTCTCTTGTTCTATTCTTTATACCATAGCCAAGAAGTGTATATGTGAGCATAATAGCTACACACTGCAGAGCATGCGTTTGCACACACACAGGTCTTAGACTCCAGAGACCCAGAGTGCCCTTTCTCTCTCCCACTTTTTCTAATCCTGGCAATTAGCGAGAAATAATTAATGATAAAAAGTGAAAAAGTTGAGGGCGGAGAGCCTTGAAGATAGAGTTCTGCACCGTAAGCATTCAATTTCCCCTCACAAGGTCCTCAAGGTCCACTGCTCTCTGGCTCTGATCCTCATACAGCTACTGGAGAGGACTTGAACAAAGGCCTCTTTGATATCAGCCCACCCTCCCTCACTCAGTTCTATAGACTCACTACACCTTATATCTTCGCTCATTTGTCTTTTCCTGCTTTCTCATTGTCTTACATACATTCATTAAACAACTTATTCTGGTTGTAGTCTTCTCTGTCTCATTGATTTCACCCAATCAGCATCAAGGCTGCAGCATATATTTGTACAGGGCCACAACCAAAAGGGTTGAATGTGTAAGCATTTTATTAAAGTATGCAAGGTTAGATGTTTACCTCATCACATTTGAGTGAGAGGTTCATATAAACCTCAAACTCCCCTAAATGTACTGAATCTGGAAATGATCCATTAAGCTGTTAATGGTCTCCAAAACTGTAGCAGTCTGTAACAGATTAAATTTAAAAAACGGATAAGGACAGAGAAGAAGAAGCTGGTGAGGAAGGAGAATCAAAGTGTCGTTTCAAACACGACAATGATGACAAAAAAATAGGAAGCAAGAGAACAAATATATCAGTGAAGAATATATTGAATTTTCAACCACAAATGCATGCACTCTGTTACCATGTCAACAAATATTGCAGCTAAAACTTTTATATTTCTCTATGAGAACAGAAAAAAGACTTCAAAGGGCCCACACACAACCCTTTAAACTGAGCTTTAAACTTCCATTTTTCACTTGTTTGATGAGAAATTGTACAAAAAGAGTAACATATAAATCATGTGTAGATGCAGCCAACTAAAGCAGCGTTGGTGAGTCCTGAAATTCCTCAAAAGGCTATGCAAGACATCAGCTGCGCTCCACCAGATAAGACTGTTTGATTGCCTCCTTGTGAAATTAATAAGAATGGCCATTAACAATCTGACATAAATAGGAAGTCAGTTGATGTGTAGCTGTGAAAGGATGTGTGCAGCAGCTGAACCTTGATAAAACAGTGCAGCAATGGTGCTGTGATGAGGCGGCTGTGACCTTGTGAAGACACTCCAGGGATACATACAAGCGTAAAGTGGATTTGTGATCAGACTTGAGAGAAATCTCAATGTCACTTAAGGCTAGAGAAACTACAACATGATCTTTTTAAAAGTGTTCTTCTTAAAAGTGCATTTTTTATCTAGGTTTTACCCTAAATAAAAAATATGTATATGTGGCTCTGTGCATTACTGCAGCTATGTATATATGTATGCATGTCTGGCTCCGCAGTTACACTGAGCAGACAAGCCACTGAGGAGTAAGTGATTGAAAAGCCAGTGCAGGAGACGAACAAAGACTTTCCTGAGCACTTCTGCCCCCTGGTGGAGGTTGGCAGTAATACCCCGCTGTAATGTGCAAAGAGGTCTGTAGCAGAGCTACAGCAGAAGGGACTGGTATAACAGTCAGGGGGTTTCTGCTTATTGCACCACCACAGCCTCCTAAAGGGTGGCTTTGATCTTTGCATACATTTGAATTCCAAAGAGGCCAAAAATACCAAGGGGTGATAGAGCTTATTCATTCATAAATGCAGAAACTGGGATTAGATCTTAAATTACAGAGAGACTAGACATCATTTCATAATACTCTTCCAGCAAATTGTGTTTCATTTGGCAGATATTTCAAATACTCTCACACTTCAGAGTAATGGTTAACTTGCCAACAGCAGTGATAATTCAGCACAGTTTTGAATTATAGAGATACAGCAATCCTGTGAGCAGCTTGTTAGCCACAGCTGTTTATTTAATCTTTTTTTTAAATCCCTGCATACTTTAAGATGCAAGACGACTGATTATTCTGAATCAAAGATGAGATGGAAAAGATTATCACGGTATTAAAAATGCTTGAAAAGGTATTTGATCTGGTAGATTTGACTGAGCATTGTGTGTAGTTTACCCAATTGTCCAGCAGATGGCATCAGCAGTTAGTTCAGTGTACTGTGGGGCAGGGGTGTGCAAGCACCCTGCTGTTGCCTGTCCTTTAGGTCAGTGCCTACAGTAAGGGAACTGCAACACCATGTTTTCTCATTTGGCCAGATACCTCAAGTTTCTGATCTAAACAATATGTCAAATCCAGGCATTTTTCCATTACTGAATCGGTCTCTGCTATAATTCTTCCAGCCCATTCAACTACGAACCCTCCCAGACACTTACACACAGATGCTTCCCTGTCAAAATGTCTTTGACATAGCAGCACAGCAGTTAGCTTTCTTGTGAAAGGAAGACAAAATGAAATAGATCATTAATACAGAAGCTAAGGAGCATGGAATAACTTGTCTGTGGAATCAATAGAAACATCAGAAAGAGGAACAGGAAGATTAGATATCGAGTTAGGTAATGGGGTGGGGTGAGAAGAAATTACATTTAGCTACCGGTGTTTTCACCTAGCCCTTCTCATATGGTCTGAATGGGAAAGAGGCCTATGTTTATAATTTGACTTAAGAAATGAATAGACATAATGGGGAAAAAATAATAGAAAATAATAATATGTTAATCATTTACATCATTTCTGTTTTATAAGCCTTTATCTATAAGTTCATCCAGTTGTAAGAAAGCAAAAACAAAATGCCAAAAGACAAACGACCTAATGTAAATTATTTCAGATGTTTAGAGTAACCATCTGATTTTGGTGTACTTGTGAAACTGATGATTTAAAAACAAAGAGAGTTTTGTCTGATTTGCTCAGTCCTGGAGCAAGTGGCAATGCAGCTTGGCTTATTTGTATTATTTATATTTTAAAATGAAGAATAATAATACATGTATTATTTACTTTAAAAGAACACGTGGATGTAAATATACATTATGGGATGTCGTGTCACTAAACTGATTGTTTTGAAATCAACATGTTGCAGTATTTGGCCAGTACAATGGCATAATAATGGCCCATGGTTGGACTTTGGGAAGGATAATACACTTAAAATCAAATTAGATTTAAAAGGAGTTCTGATGCCATCACTAAAGTATGAAATTACAATGCTACTGCACTCCTAATATACAGTGTCCTGGAATGTGAGAGCTATAACAGCCACTGCAATCACATAGTCACTTTATACTTCCAAAGTTTTAATCACTCCACCAAACAAATATTACATAGTAGGCAAGATTTATCAAGTGCCCTCTTTTCCTAAAATTTAAGATCCCATATATCCCATATCTCCACAGTCTGAGTCCTAACCCATCCTCTGGGATGACAATGCTCTCCCCCACAGAGCCAGGATCATCACAGAGTTACTCCAGAATTTGGGAGTAGAAAGGATAAAATGACCTGCTGTGAGTCCAGACCTCAACCCAACTGAACACATCTGAGATCAGCTTATGTGGGTCGTACATGCTAGTGTGACCAAAACAACCAAACTGGTTGACTCTCAACAACTCCTAGTTGAGAAATGGGATGTCATCGAACAGCATGAGGAGGAGGTAAAGGTGACTCATCAGGCTTTCGAATGATGTACAACACAAAATGGTATTACTGAAGGTGAACAATAATAAACCAAACAACAATGTCCTTACTTTTTGTGCCAAGGGTACATCCATCCATGCAAGAGTAATAGTAAATGCTTTTGAATTCATATTGCATGTGTATATTTGCCCTTGTTGCATCACACTGCAACTCTTTTTACTACAATGTATTACACTGGATACTATATTTGTATAGTCTCTGATTTTACCTGTAGTTGTTCACAAATCACAAAACAAACCTGTAAAATTCTGTTTCCACAAAAACTTAATGAAAAATGAGTAAAAATCAGTCACCAAACGTGGATATATTTGAATATAAAATGTGTAAATAACAATTAACTCTATGTTGCCATACAATTATTAGGGTAATGGAGTAAAAAATGAAATTAACCTAATGCACTAAAGTGAACTGCAAGTAACTTAAATTTTAAGTAGATTAAAAGTCATACTTGGAATTTTATGCTCTTGGTAGGGAAACTCTTCAAAGTAGACTTCCTGGAAAGAAATCTCCGTCAGTAGTCATCATCCTGTTGCTCCATTAGTTTTCATCCGTCAGCTGTCCCCTGAATAAACAAACATCGTCATTTTAGTTCCTTTTACATTTCTACTAACTTTACCGAACTTTAATCATTTAAACGTACTAATTTTCTAACTTACTAATTCAACTATCCCCCGTTGTATTTGCGGCATTTTCTATACTTTGACTAGCAGCTAGCATTAGCCGTTAGCGACAGTTAGCTTGACGTTTCATGGACGTTTGATGCTAGCAGCTAGCTAGGTTTGCTTACTCTAATAGTTACGGTTGGTTTAACGAAAACTTTGCGAGATAGTTCGTATTGTATGTGGTCGCTTTTACAGTAAAAAATATTTTAAAAGAAGCTAAATTCAGAGAAGTTCGTTCAAGCACTTGTGTCAAAGTGATTTGGTTTTTACACAGGTGTGCAGCATTACATCATTAAGCCAATACATGACCCTCTTTGCAGATAGATAGATAGATAGATAGAT
>CM047997.1:22423954-22451963 GCA_026261665.1 Melanotaenia duboulayi
TCTTCTTTGCATGATAGAGTTCTATCCTGTATTCTGGAATATTTTCCGAGGCTTTGCAGTGAAATCATGACAAAATCATGTTGTTTTTTTTTGCAGTGTCACTTAATAACCCAAGGACATTCAACATGGACTCTTATCTCTGTCCCAGATGTTTCCATTCTCTTAATCTTTTTATCTATTGACTGTAGATTATGAAATATTATATTATATAGTGTCTCATTTGCAGTATTTGCTTGTTGTATTTCAATGTGGATAAAATGTTTTATTTTTGAGATTTGCAAATCATTGCATTCTTTTTATTTACATTATATATAGCCCTGTAACATTTTTAGAGCTAAACATTACTGGGCATGCAGCACATATCAAAATAAATATAACATCCTGTGCATTTGAGAACTATATTTTTAAATATAGCCTAATCTTTGCTACTGATTGGGTGTGCACTGCATCCACAGTAGTGGTGAAATTTAAAAGAAGCAATGCTCTAAATTTATGGCAACATGTGAAAAAACTACAAAACTTTTACTCAAAGTGGGAAACTGGGTGAAGTCCTTTCTGGATGTCTTTGAATCTTTAGCTTGACTTGGTGTGAGCTGTTTTGTGCCATTACAACAACTCTTGTTACATTTCCTGAAACTGAAATATATCATATTGTTTTTGGATAATTTCCTGTTATTTTCATATTCCTCAAAATAATTATGCTGGCAGTATATTTTTTTCTTTATTGTTCAACTGAAGTAATTTTGTTTAGAAGCCATGTTAGCAAAATGCTACCATAACATCACAAAGTGCAACAATGTGAAATTAAGATCAGAAATACTGAATCACATGCATGCAAAACACATTAAACAGTCACAAGTATAACAAAGAAAAACTCATAGGTCAGATAAAGTCTATTATTACACAAATGATACCTCTACAGATGCTAAAATCTCCAAAGATAAATTAATACAGTCACCAATGCATACCACATGCTCCTTGTAATATTTGACAGAAACAGTCATAGCACATCACAGCAGTTACTGAACATATAGTCAATAAATATTTTTTATACTTGTAGTACTTGTTTCTCTGGAGTGCTGCAAATTTTTTCTAACATGGATTAAAATAAACCAAAAGATTTAAAAAATATCCCTTAATTATTGCTATTTTTTGGTGTAACTCCTGTAGTATTATTAAAAGAGCTGGTGATGATATTTTAGGGATGCAATATGCACTTTGTGCTGAAATAGAGATCAGTAGACATTGAAGGGAAACCAATGAGTAAGGGGTGTGTGAGTGTAAGTCTGTGTGTCCAGCGGGAATGTGAGGGTCAGAATATGGATTGAATGAAAGAAGCAGTCACCAAAAACAGCCCCCAACTACCCCTTACCCCAACCCCCTTCCCCCAGCCTGGGGTTTGAATTAATGTGTTTCTATTTTTAGCCCTCCCGTGTTTCCAGGGGAAACCTAATGACGCAATGACGTCAATGCAGGTCACCAGCAAGAAGCAGACTGGAGGAATTGAGTGGCTTCCATTAGAGGTTTTGTAGCATTTTCCAGAGAGGAGGGAGGAGGACAAAATGGATTAAGACTGAGAAATGCACAGAAATAAAAATAAATACAGAGCGAAATGAATGGGAGGCAATGCGACTGACGTCTGGCAACAGAAATGATGGAGGGAGGGAGAGAGGGTGGAGGTGGAGGGATGGTGGTGTTGGGGGGGAGGAGGTGGTGTTGTGGGGGGGGGGACCCTACTGCTGCATATCAATGGGTGCCGTTCAAATTCCCAGGGATTATTGGAGGGAAAAATGGGGGAAGAGAAAAATGATGCACGCTGCTTCGGATCGCTGATGACTGGGTGAGCCCATTCTATTTTCATTACATCCTCTTTGTTTATTGTTGAAGTGAGTAAAACAACAAGCTGTCATTTTGCTTTCCTTTTTCTTTCTTTCGCTTTTTATTTATTTATTTATTTTCTTTTTGTTTTTTTCTAATCGTGGTCATAGACATTACCGTTAAGAAATGGATCCCCGAGTTTTTGACGGTGGAGCTTGAGTGGCCAGTGCTTCCTCCGGAGATACGTGTTGATGTGTGGTGATACGAAGAATGAAAAAGAAAAACAAAACAAAACCCATGTTAGACTAAAAGTGCCTTGACTTCCAGCGACTTGATTGCAATTATTTATGATTAACCGCAGCCGTGGACGTGCTCCGTCTACAGCCGCGCTATTCCGATGCAACACCATCTCAGCATCCGTCGATACATCGTACTGTAGCTGAGAGGCAGCGTACAACCTTAAGGAAATGGATTTAACTCTCTGTAACTGCAATTCTGAGCAGCGGCTGTAATTTTTAAAGCATTTGACGAACCATTAAAAGGATCGGTGCAACATTGCAAAGCATGGTCGTCTAATTGTAACGCCAGTCATCTAATGTCCTGCCTTATTTGGGTTGTAAAAATGTAAATGATTCCAGTGAATTTCATTAAGAACAAGCTATCAAAAGAAATGGAGCCTGGTGATCATCGTTTGCCGAGAGGCTACTTTTCATTGCCAGGTGTGTGTGTGTGCGCGCGCGCGTGTGTACTGGATGATGATGAGAAGGGGGCATTATTTGTGCGTGCAAACTACAAGAAGTAACGTTATTTCTTTCAGCATAAAAATAGCGAAGATTAGAGCGGGCGCACGCGCAGGCACGCACACATAAACTCACATTGCCCACTAAGCAGGTTTCATTGCGTTATGGCAACAAGTGCCAATTCATCCGCCGATCAGTTCAACCACAGCCTGTTTGCCACCCTGATGCTCCAACAATTCCTGTTTAAAATGGATGTCAGCTGTTTTCTTCCTCATCCCGTTATTCATCTTTATTTATTTATTTTTCTTTTGGTCTGTTCTACTCAGTTTAACTCCTCTCCCCCCGCCGTTTCTGCAAATTGGACTCCAGTGCAGGGCGTTCACCACGTAGAGCTGGCTCCAGAACCATGGACAGTTTTTTTTTTCAGGACCATGGAGAGCGCTCTCCTTCTAAGGTGCCATGCAGTCTGGTCATACCTCTGCACCGGCTCCAAGACCGGGAGCCCCACTTGGTTGAGGGTCCGTAGAACTAAGCCGAGATAATTGTAGCTGAAGTATAGGCGATACCAAGTAAATGAACAGTAAAAACACACCATCTTGCATTACAAGGGCGGCTGAATATGGGACTATGTAGGACACTAGAGACAGAGACTAGACATTAGAGAAAAGCAAGAATTGTGTCACTTTTTTTCCCTCCTCACATATGACGCATGTGCTGAGGTAAGTGTGGCAGATGCCTACGTGTGCAGATGGTCCAGTCTGCTGGTCCCTATCCGCCCTGGGCTTGACGTAACACATATATAGAGGCAGAAGGCCCTATGGTCCAGATGTGATAGTGTGCAATGCATGCCTCCTTAGTGCACACCACAAAGACCCCCTTTTAAACCCCTCTTTATGAACTTTCGCTTTACTGGAGCATGAAATTTTATGATGTAGGTTTGCACATTGAATGCATTTACACTCTTAGACTTGGCTTTGATTCAGATGTTGCAGCTTTTTAATGTTTTTTCCCTCTCTCTCTGTCTCTTTCAAGATTACACTAAACAACTCAGATGGATTCAAATTGATTTTGACTAAATACAAAGTTGAAAATATCTTTTTTTATATAGATCAAATTCAACAGGAATTATCACTATTAATGTACAAAATGTGGCACAAATCAGGAGGTGTGGCAGTTCCTGTTTTTATACACTGAACTAATTAAAATGCCTGTTATGTTAATAAATTTTTAATTTCAGGTTGAAATACATGAAAATCAGTTTCAGCAAACTTAAAAATTACAAAAGCGATTATCTAAAGAACCTTAAATTTACCTTTAAATGGGCTGCAGTGCAAACACAGATGTTTTCAAGTACAGTCAGGAAATGTCCTAAGTGTCCTTCTATTGCACCAAGTTGTTAATAAATGTTTAAATTGGGATTTTAAGAGCCAACTTTGGTTGCTGAGACAGTAGGGATGTTTGTGTGAGTCCCCACAGCAGAGATTACACCGCATTACTTGTGGCTTTCAGCAACAGAATTTCAGAGATTCAGCAGGTTGTAGCTCTTGCTGCCCATTATTTTGATCAGGGTGTGGCACAGAGAGCTGTTTACCATTAGCTGTCCAACTATGTGTGCAATTTAAATTTAACATAATGATATATGGAGCTACATGTGATGTTTTCCACATGGCATGGTGTACTTACACATAGGGTTTCTGGTCCTTACAAAGAATACTGAGTAAAGCAGCTTAATGTTTTATATTTCTGTATTATCCTCTGAAGCATTTAGCACAAAAAAAAGAAGAAGCCAGAAACAAGTGTGAATTAAAAACACCAGCTACAGATTCAATTCCAGCCAAAGAGACATGTGAATTGAATAATTGTGTTCATGAATGTTGCTTTTGTATGTTTGGGGTTAATTGTTTATCTCTTTTAATGGTTTTGCTATAATCTTAGAGTTCAGACATGTTTAAAGGTGATCAAGTGAGGTTTTTAATTGGCATGAACGTTTAGCTTCTTCGGATCATAGATGAAGCAACAGCTGGGACTCTAAAACCATTTCACCCAGATGTCGTCGCACATCACACATGTGCTTGCCTGCAGACAAAGCTCATCAGTATCACTTGCGATAACAGTCAGTGGATTACAAAATGTGGTAATGGTATTATTAGGATTTGACACTTGCAGTATCTTATCTACACTTGAAAAGGGTGAAAAAGCAAATGCAAGTTTGTCAGGTAGCATTCATTTACATTTAGGTCTTTAACATTAGAAAATATGCCGCATTACTAAATGCTCAATGTAGACTTCCTGTTAGTGGGTGCTAACACAGTAGCACTTCATCCTATTGTGCTCTTCTGATTGAGATCATCACCTGTAGTTCTGCTGCAGAGCATATATCTTAAATTATGAGATGGAAAGATATAGCAAAGTGGAGTTTGCCACTAAAGTAACAGAGATGCCCTTATTCTTCCATGCATCAGGTAATACCAGTTAACTGATGTGCATTGATGATGGTGGCCAGTAAAGGTGGAAATCAAGGGCTACACCACAGAGCTGTCTTGTGGACAGCATTCCAATTCTCCACCAGGGCTCTGTATCTTTATATAAGTGAAAGGTAAACGTCTAGATATCATTACCCTTATAATGTTTTCTGTACAAAAATTAGAACCTTTTATACTTAAAATCTTCAGAAAAGTTAGCTCTGCATTGTTTTAACTGTGACCTGAATCTTTGCTGAATTTGAAGAGATCCTCTCTTGTTTTTTTGTTATCGAGTTTCCAATAAAAGAATCGTGTTAACAAAAGCATCCTCTAGATATGATCTCCTTCTGAAGAAAGATGGTAGCTTCTGCTTTTTTCCTCCTTTGGTGATGGAAGAAGAAGAAAAAAGGTTGTTTGCTTGAATAGATCAGGTTCCTAAAATCCAATGTCACCTCAGTTATGCTGTAGCTTAAAGCTCTGTCATGTTTCTGGTTGCATGTGCACACAAAATATAATGCATAATATGATTCTCATGTTCACAGTGAAATCTGATATTTTCAGATCTGTGAGCCGTTTTGTAGGTAGAAAATGGAATTGAGTGAGTTTAACCCTTATATACTGGTTATATTTGTATCTATAGTCTTTGTACATGAGAGGGATGTTCGGCCAGTTGAATAGCACACCACCCCCTTATTATACATAATAATTCAACATTTACTGCTTAGAATACAAAACCTAAAAAATTAAAATCCCTATTATAAACTACTCTCTGAAGTTTTAAAGTCACTTGTACGATACAAGTTGATTCTCCTCCTCAGATAGCCCTGCTTTTATTTTATTTTATTTTTTACATAAACACCAGCTTTCAGGCCCGCTCTTCTCCATCCGAGTCATCTTCATCAGAGGGGCTATAATCAGAGTTTTTCTCCACAATGTCTCAATGCATCCTCTTCCAAACCTCTATCGAACTCATTCTGGAAGTTCAGATCAACAGTCTGTTGCAGACTGTGTTGCAGCCATCATGTCAGTCACCGAAATGGCAGCTTATGTTATGAACCCCCTCCCCCACACCATCCTCCCAACTTAAATGGATTCAAATTTGTTAATTTGTTCCAGATTTTGTGTCTGTGTCACTGCACCCTCTGTCCTCTGGATGATTTCTCTTACCTTCGTGATCAGTAACACTGGGCAAATGTGATAGGAGCATATAGGGAACAGTTCTTGTGATAGTATTCAGGCCCCCCTTTGAAGTCTGTCACCTCTTTCCTGTATCTGTTTCATAGTTTTAGAATTCCCTAAAAACACTCTTTTAATTTATTTGGCCCACACTGGTAAATATAACATCCATCTCAACAGATGTGGGTCAAACAAAATACCTTTTCAGTTGTAATCAATCATTCAAACAGCACCAGACAACCACAGATCACATCATAGGCGCGCTGAAAATGAGATGAATGTTTGCACACTGCAAAGAGAAAGAAGCAGTGGTCATCAGCTGCATACTACTATCTGATTAAGTCTAATTAATAATGAAAATTAAACTGAAGTTTATCATGCATTATTGTCTGAATTAGTGCCCCAAACATGGATTCATTCAGTTTCATCCCATGTATGTTTTACTAATTTGCAAATAACTAGTTTTGGCAACATTTGTCACATTTTTTGTCGACCGTTGCCTCCAGCTTGATTCTGTTTGCAGTCAGGGGTTCCAAACCTCACCAATTCAGCATCAACAAACTTACACAACGGGTTTGCAAATAACATGCAAAGCTATCGTTTCAGCAGGCAGCTCTTTTTGACCAGAACTCGTCAAGTAAGCAGACAGAAAGTTCTTCAGGTTCAATCAAGATTTGATTTTATGAAATGTGTCTTTTGTAGGGATTTGTTAATATGCATATTAATGAATGAAGGGAAATAGTAAAGAAAGACAGATTTTTAAGGAAGATACCTTATAGTTGTCTCATCTTTTATAAAAGTTATTGCAGATGTGCTAAAAGTTCCTATTTTTCTCCAGTTCCTGAAGACATCACTGCAGATAATGATGATACAAGATCAAAGTTTTGTCCTTTGTGGGTCTTTTTGCGGTCTGGGCTTGCTGTTCCTAAGGCAGTAGCCAGGAAGCCCTTACCCCAAAAAGTATCTGCAGTGGACCCTGGCATCTGAAGCAGAATCCACCTCTTTACTGGCTGATGGAGCAGAGCACGTTTTTAATCTGCGTTGGTGTTTCGCTGTGAAGGTTCTTCAAAATCCACAAAGTTGTGGGATACAGGAAGAGGGTTTTAAATAGGAAACATCTGAGAGGTTTGATAGAGGATGTGGTTTAACATTTGTCTCATTTGAGGAAGGTAATCTGAGAAAAATCCATTTTGGAGAAGATCATATAATGGTAAGAAACTGTAAGAAGCAGGGAGCAGTTTTAATCACCTCACCTCTAAGGTCGAAAAGCGTAAAGCTAAACTTCCTGAAGTCAACCTTAATATCAAATTTTCTTTTCAGGAAAATGTAGAAGGCAGCGCAGACAGACTTTCCACTGTGGACCAAGGGCTTGTGGCACTCAAAAAACAAAGAAGCACAACTGCAACAATCAATTAATGAGTTGTTTTCATGCATTTACACAAGTTTATACCTTTTTTTTGCATGCACTCAATTTATCTTAGATTATAATGTTATTGTAAACCATATTATACTTGTGAATTATGCTCCACAACCAAAAATATACATGGCAAGCTGGCAAGAGAGTCAAAGAAGCCTCCACTGAAAGGACATAACCAGAATGCAGACAGTGAAGAATAAGTCGAGGGAAAATTGACGTGTAGCTTAAAGCCTTTGATGTACTATGTGTTACGTAAATGTGGATATTTATCCAAACCCACAAGCCTTCACATTGTAGTTCATGTACATCAAAACCCAAAGCACTTTTTATTTCTCTCTCTCTTTATGATGAAGGCTTCAAGACGTCATTGCTCAGGGAGTTTTGCTCTGTATTGACTGTGCACATTAGTACATGCAGCATTCTTTTCAGTATTGTGGACAAATACAATTAGAAACACATGTTTAGTTAAATCATTCTTTTTATGACTGTGACTGTCGCTTTTTGTTTCAATGTGTTTTAACTTTTCACGTCTTTTTCTTTCCGTGGTTTCAAATTATCCCCAGCTTTCCTGACATGCATGTGTTTTTATATGCTGCACCTTGTCAAATAAAACTGAAATGAAATCCAAATGAACTTTGTTCTTTTTGGCTTCCAAATATGAATTAAACTGCTTATTTCACAACATCTACAATATTTCATGTGTATTTGTCTCAGATTCATAAACTGCTTTATTGCTCTTCTGCGCAAACATCACCACACCTCTCAGTAAAATATGAACAAGGGGTGAGATTTATCACAAAAAGCTAAAACTGTAACCCCCTAAATATGAGCTACACCTTTTATACTCTATTGATTTATATTTTCAATCCTAAAAGAAATAATACCAGTTAATCCCAAACTACTTCATCCACCTCTCCTGCCTTGTGGATGGGTGGCTGATGTCAATCCGGCTAATACAAGCATTGCTACTGGGCCCCTCTATCAATTAATTGGCCAAACAAGTTCTCTGACTGGCATCCAGATGGGAGTGAGATATTCCCAGTTAAGCAGCGGCCCACAAATTGTGTGTCACACATCGCCCTGGGAAATAGGGCAGTGCCTCATCCATGTCATCCGATAGTGATGCAGGATGGTGGATGCGTTTTTGCTCCTCTTCTACTTGTAATAGAGTAAATTGATTTGGTAACCACAGGCAATAGAAAGTGGATTTTTTCCCCTGTCTATGTTGATGGTCTCATATGATTTAAATATTTAGAAAGAAAATAAATCAACAGTTATTTACATATATACTTATGCATGGACTATATGGATTTAATCATTTCCAGTCTCATTAAAATGCATTCCACCTGACAAATAGGTGAAAAAGTATAACTTATAATAAAAACGAAAAGAACAATCACATCAATCTGTGCTGTTTACAATATCATTAAAAGATTAAAGATTATATCCAAACAAATCATTAGGAAAGTCTAAAACATTACAAAATAGCCGCGAAGTGCACTAAAAATAAAAAAAACGTCTGAATAATTAATTTTTAATTGCATGAGATGTCATGTTTCATTCCTGATTCTTAAAGCCTTAGGAGAAATAAATAAAAAAAGGAAGCTCGCTGTGCGGAGTGATAGCATGCTGTTAAATTACTGGGTGAGTGTGGCCCTCTAGAGGACATTATAGGAACTGCAGCCAATGATCATAACGCTTCACTACAAAAACAAAAACAAAAAATAATAAAAAAAAAAATCAACAATGATACTTGTAAAATTTCAGTTGTAAAGAAAACATTTTTTGGAGGCAATTCTCTCTGATAATGTCCTTTCTGAGATGGATTGTCCCAAACTTATGAAAAGTGATGCGTGAACAGTTTAGAGCCTTTGAACACAATGGACCTGATTTACCAAAATCCCCGATAAAGAGCGCAAAATTGCGTGCACACGCAAATAGATTGCACGTGTTGGTTGTTTATGATTTGCAGATGATCAACTAAGAATTGAATGCAGGCGCAAACAGCAGTATTCAAATGAGGATTTAGCGTGCGTTATGGTTTCGCTTGGAGAGTGAAGCAGAGCAGGAAGGTCGCAAATACAAAAAGAAATTCGACCCGATGAGATGGAGATCTTAGTGGACGTTTCAGAACAAATAGCTTATTATAAAACCTCTGCAACCATGGGGGCCGGCACTGGAGATACCCCTGACCAATATTTCGCAACTGTGCAGCTCACTTACTTACTGGGAGGAGCAGATGCCTGGAAAACCAGGTATGACGCAATAGAGCTAATTGCAGAGCAGGTATGTGACAACACAATAGTTTTTATTGACAAAATAAAACTTTCAGCCTAAGACATATGGATTAAATAAACGTGCCTCCTGTGGCACCTTTCATTACGCACGAGCTGCTGCTGTGCGCGCTAGTGGTGGCGCATTGCAGCGCACACTCGGCAGCTGGTCAGTGCTACATCTGGACGGACATGGTCATTTACGCCCTTAAGAGGGATGGAAGATGGGGTTCGCGCGGTGTTGAAAACTCTGAATGCCAGTAGATCCAGAGCGCCGCAGCAACAGTCCATCCTGCGTAACACAGCATTCAGCACAGCAACACATATGTTGCAATAATCTTTGCCTCTGGCAGTACAAAAAATATTTACACGATCAGAAAAGATGTGGTCTCTCTGTCGCCTTTGAGATGTCCAGCCTCCTCCTGGCAACAATAACTGCAGCCATTTCTGCGTAAAGTTGTGCCGGTTAATACCTGCTAAATAAAGACGCTATCAGCCATTGCAATCAGTTTCATGTTTGGTAAATCACATTGCATGTGTTACGTTGATCTATTTGCATCTGATTCTATCAATATTTTGCGTTTCTGACAGAGAGACATATTCATCTAAAACAAACGCGCTAAATGGATTTTTAGCGCATTTTGTCCATTCAGCAGACGCAATCCTCGGTGCGCCCGGTTAGTAAATCAACTGCAACATGTTTTTCCACGTGCAATCAAGCCTGCAGACGTTTTTAGACGCAAATATTTGGTAAATTAGGCCTGTGATGTAGTAAATATGAGCTTCTGACTGATGGTGATCCATTCTTGCCAGACGTTGATCCCAGTTTGTGGATTGCTGTTTATCCAATCACCTTTTAAAAACTGTGTACAATTTCTTGAATGGATCTTGGATGTTTCCAGGCCCAATGTGTCAATGTGTTGATCTCTAATTGACTATCACTTTTGCCTTGTGACATGGTGATTCATCATACTGGAAATGCGCTGACTTGCACCAAATTGCTCTTGGAGAAAGTTTTGATCTTGTCCCTTGTTTCTTCTCTTCTTGGGACAGTCAATTTTCCAGATTTTTTTAAACATATCTTAGAATATAGTTTTACTTCAGTCTTCTGCTGTCCAGTCTTTTGCTCTTTCATTAGAAATTCATTCTGTCCTGTCCAGCAAAGTTAATTAAAAACAAAATTTGAACCACTGCCAAAAAAACTGTGGCCAGATCAGTAGATCAGATGTATGAACCCTTATTTACCATTTATCTATACCAAATCTGATCCAGGAACAATCCAAAGTATTACATCATGACTGGCTAATTTGTGTGATTGTTTCATTCAGATATTTTCTGTCTCTTTTAGATTTTAACACTGTCACACCAGCAAAGACTGTGTATGTCATAATACATCTGCTTCTCTTCTGTAATCCTGTCTGAATCAGAGTAAAGGCCATAGCCTTGAATTTTGCAACCATCAACTGACTCCGCATCAGTTTGCAAGCACAGAGCCACAAATCAGTTTCTTGGATTTTCCTCAGGACAGAGACCAATAAAACCTCGATGGCATCCACAATCCACAGGACCTTCTCACCTAAACATTGTATGTTATAGGAAATAAAAAAGTTTTGAGAAGTTTGGATATCTGTCCCCTTTCAAGGATGCTTTCTGGCACACACATCTATTTGGGTTATCCTGGGAAGTGAATCAAGAGTAGGCTACACATTCTAGCTGTTTAATTCTTTGCTTAAGCCATAAATATGGAGACAAGAGATGCAAAAAAAAAACATAAGGAAAATATACAAGAGCAAAAATGATAGGTATGCATTATAAACAGACGACACATTTCCCTGAAGGCTCTAAGTAAACAAGGTCTATATGAGCTGGTGTGATCTCTACCAGGAAAGTGGGGCCTGTACTATGAAGCAGATTAGTGGCTTAAATCATTAACTTCAGGTACAACTCACAAACCTGGTTTATGTGTTGCTGAGATGATTCACCACGGTGACTTGTGCTGGAAACTTAACCTGCCTGGAGGAGTTTAAGAAGAAACTCAGCAGAGTTTAAAGCATCAACTCGGGCCTGTTTAAACTATTTCACTCCCACGAACAAGCCTGAAAAAATACATCAGCTCTTAATGTCGCCACCAGTTAATATTAAAGGAACACAGTCACAAGTAGAGATACTTGGGTATGGGTAATAATTATAATTTGGCATGTTAGAAATGAATGATTAATGAAGTAATGGAAGAGTACAGAAAATATATATATATTACTCTTTTGATGATTATGCATATCTTTTTTTGTTTGGATGCAGAAAAGCGTACCAAGACTATTTCAGTTTGTGACTTTTCCAGCCAGTGAGAATAAGATTTTGGACCAGTGCCGAAATGCTTTTACAGCTGAACCAACTGCTCAGAAAACTGTTAATACCTGGACTGAGCGTGCACAGGTTAGCCTGCAGGGTTGCTTGAACTACAACAGACTGGAACACCTTGAAAGTGGCCACAGATGACATCCATGAATGTCATAAGGTGGCTGTAGCTCAGGAGGAAGAACAGTTCTATGCCAAAGTGCAAGACACTGATGCAAGACAGTGAATCCCTTGCCTCCCGATGTGTCCGTTGGGGCATGAATGCAAGAACTGTGCAACTGTTTCCAAACCAAAAACTTTGGTTCAACGGAGGCACAAAACAGTACAGGGCTTTTAAGGCTTTAATCTCTGAAGATCAAGGGGAGTACAAGGAAGCCAAAAGAAGGCTTATTCCCAAAATTTTGAAAGCTTTTACTTGAGTAACAACCATGCAGTATGTGGCAGGGTCTCCAAGCAGCTACAAACTATAAGGAAACAACACCACCTGCTGACCCCCAGGATGTCACCCTCCCAGACAGCCTAAACACCTTCTACACCACACAGACACTCCCATAAAAACCCCCTGCAGCCCCACGGACACTGCATTTCAGGTGACACCCACACATGTCCTGAAGGCTCTGAGGCAGGTGAACCCCCACAAGGCTGTGGGCACAGACAGTGCTCCTCCCATAGCCCAGAAGGCCTGTGCAGAACAGTAACTTTAAACTAGTTGTCCCCCATATTTTTAAATCCTCTAGCATTGTACCAGTTTAAAAAAAACAAAACAAACAAACAGATTCCTTCAATGTGAGTGACTTCAGATCCATTGGTCCAACTGCAAACTCGAAACAACTAAAACGAGTAAAGGCAAATGATTGGTAGTTTCAGGGGCGCCGCCAGGAATTTGGGGCCCCATGAAAGACAATGACATTGCTCCTCCCCCACAAATATTTGATGCAAGTTTAGAGCTGCCATAAAGATGTACTAAAGACCACCATTTACAGTGTCAGTGTCTGTATTTATTGTAAAATTTTAGTATTTGTAAAGTCTCTTAACATTAAAAAAGTTAAATATTCACTAGATTGCAAAAATTACAGTAGATTTATATATTTAGAGCAGCTGCTCCAAGCTGCTCAAATAAATTGCCCTTCACGTGCATATTAAAGCTCTATAGATGTGTTTTAATTTAGTCTCACTGTACACATCTAACTAGACTATTTAATACAGGCTGCTGGAAGCTATTTAGTTTTGCCGTTGCGTAGTGCATCAAATGCTGTAACTGTTTGTGCAGAAAGCTTCTAATCATGCATGAGTGTAGAAAAAAGGATCAAAACATGCTGTATTTTCTATCATGTCTCTTTCTGCAAATGGGCCATTACAATTAATGAACTGATCTACGAAAGACCAAGACTCAGTGTTCTTTTTAATCACCATATAGAAAAATGATCAACTAAAATGAATGGCACATACCAGCATGACACATATATTTTATGCTCCTAGTGAGACGTTTTAAAGCTTTAAAATGATTCACAGCTTTAGAGGTGTCTTGTTTCTGGATTAGCTTCATGTTTGCAGAGATACTTCCAGTGTGTCTCTGACTCTTAAAGTAAAAAAGAAATAAAGAAGTATATCTGCACCCCTGTTGAAATCTCTTACCTGAAGAAAATCTTCATTTCAACACCACTGTCTGGGTAACTTATTTGTCCTTGACTTGGACCAGTTTTACACAGACATCCTTCCAACATACACAGTTAAATCTTAAGCACACATGCATCATTTCACTCAAACATTTCAATTAAGTCTGTTTAGAAACATGCAAACAATAAGTTTTGTTGCCATGTTTATTAAAACTGGACAGCCCGAAACAAAATTAAACTTTAAAAAAATATTCCACACACATTTCTTTTTAGGGAAAAGTTCTTAAAAATTATCCCGGGGTCTGGATGAAAAACAAAAGAGAAAGAAAGAAACAGTACCAGTGTAAAAAATACATGCCAAAATCTAAGTAATACAACAGAAGACACATGCAAAATATATTATTGTCCAAGTAAGCAGCTATTAGAAGCCCACAGGGTTTTCTAGCAGATTACTTAACACACACTGTTAGTTCTTGCTCTCACTCAAACAAAGAGCAGATTTCTGGATGCTCAGGCCAAACTGCAGCAGCTGGAATCCCTGACTTGAGGGATTTCTTTTAAAACAGCCTGTTCACTTGATCGGCCTAGAAGTGTCTTATTGTCTTGCTACAGAGTAATATTCTGCTGAGAAACCTTCACATTTAAATGCTTAGTTTGCAACAACTAAACAATGTATCACACAAAGACACACACCCTTCCATGGAAGTTACAAAGCATGGCAGTGACAGCCTTCCCCAGCAGGACAGTACACCTGATCAAATTACAGTCAGGATTCAGGAACGACTCCAGGAAGAGTTCATGCCGTTGACAAAGTCCTCATTTGTTTAAACATCCAAAGAATACACAGGAGGTTTTAATGTTGTGGCAAACTCGCGCACAAATAACATTTATTCATGTAGGAAAAAAAATATTTTTAAAGAAACTTAAAAACAAAGAAAGAATCACAAAAATCCACATCTTAATTAGCAAACAATTATTTACTAGATTTTCAACGGGTGAAGTTGTTTTTCCAAAAAAAGTGTGATTAGGGTTCATGTGAAGGCATTTTATAGACTTAAACCTATCCTCACCCAGCTAGGTCTGTAGCATGACCTGCCCTAATTAACAACGACAAAAAACAACAGAAGGGAACTGGCCCTCATCAAACGTAAACCATCACAAACACATAAGAAAACCAGGTTACGGTGGGCCGAGGAGAAGCAGTCATGGCCAGTGGATGATTGGATGGAAGCTCAGTGATCAGTAGTGAATCTGCATTGGCCAGTGGGGATGATGCAAGAACAGGTTTGCCAAAGGTCCATTGATGCATATAAAGATGAATTTTTGAAGAAAAAGAAATTTTGGAGACTCATTCTTCCATCAATTGTAAATGAGTATAAAGGAAAAGAAGTTTTTTTTTATTTTTATTGCATTGGGCTGTTGTGTTACATGTCCTGTTGTGTGTGTGAGGTGTGATGTTACAGTTGCTAATGGGGATCTTAATTAATAAAATCATAAGGTCTAGTAATGATGAAGTCTTTAGGAGACACAACTACAATTGAAAGAAAGAAAAAAAGTCTAGAACACCAACAAAGTACAAAAATGTAGAAGATTTTCCCAGTCTCTTCTATCTTTTCCATCCGTGTCCAACAGCCTATTGTTTCATAATTCTACTGGTTCCAGTATGCGACCAGTTTTATAACTCCTTGTTTAAGGCTCCACCCTTTTAGACCCAGTTCAGTAAACTACAACAAAACCCCTTCAGTCAACTTTGAATGGGCGGCCATTGGCATGCAGCCACCCTCCTCTTCCTCCACAGACCAGCAGCCTTCTTCTCTCATGGCACCATCACATCCAGCATGAGATCACATCTTTTTTTTTTATTTCTCATAAAGTGCAGACAACAGATCTTTTCAAAGAATAAAATCAGTTCATAAACTAATACTTTGTTGGTAAATCTGGTTAACATGCAGGAACATACATAATGTATTAATTACAGCTCAGAACTTTTTTTAAAAAAAAAAACAATGCTTAAAAAGGGAAAAATAAAATTATTTACACCACTAATAAAAGCTGAGTTCAAGCTACAGGATAAAAAGATCAAAGTGCCTTCTGTTTGAAATCATAGAGCATATAGTGCTTTTAAAATATCAAACTTCAACTTTCCCAGCAGTTCATATTTTAGCTTTGATGGAAGAAATGGGCAGCGAGTTCAGAAAGTGTTGCAGCGTGAAGAGGTACTCCTCAGGGTGGCAACGCAGGTGGGCAGCATGCGTAGACTCCTTCCACCTCCTGCTGTCCACCGCCAACCCCCTCTGCCTCCAGAAGTCCATCAGCTTCTCCAGGACAGCAGGATTGCACATCACGTCGTTGTCGCTGGAGTAGAAGAGCGCTGGGGAAGTAACTGGGCTGTTGTAGAAAACCTGGATGCTGTTCTCATAGAGGTCTGCCGTGTGGGATTTAAAGAGCCAGAAGTAAAGCATGGCAGTGTTTTTGATGAAGCCTTCTAAACATGGCACCAGAGTCTTGCCAAGCCCTGAAGGACAACAAGGGACAGGACATGATGAACCTTTTAAAAACCGAGTACGTCTATAAATAACCGTCTCTCCAAATTCTGATGTTCAGATTAGAAAACAGTTTTTCCACTTCACCCTTGTCTGTGTTAAACGGATTTGAGCTCAGAGAAGACAGCAGTGTTTTGGAATTTTGTTGATTTATGTTTTTTTTTGTTTTTTTTTGCAATATACACTTGAAATCTGCATTTTGTGCATCAAAACTTGGATTTTTCACTAATTTTGGGTTTGCAGAAGTGTTCTTGAGCCCATGAAGTGATTTTTCTATTCAATTTTACCAACTTAAAAATCAATGCAGTTTATTTCCTCTGTAATAAAACTTTACACAAAAGTAGCATGTTATAAATATTACTTATTACTATTATTACTAACATCTTTTCCACAACCATGGGATGTTTCTTTCTACATGGTGAAATGAGCAGCTGCTCTTGCATCAGTCGGGGTTAAATAAGATAATCACCCATGCAGTAATTATCCAACAGAAGGCTCGTATCTATTTGCTTAGTTAAATCCAGGTGGTGGATTTCTTTGGCCACTCAGGTAATTTAACATGTTGCCAGTTAACCTAATAGGTAATGAGATGATCCATCACTTTGAAAAAACAAAATATTCTGTCTTGTACAATTTTAACTCAACTCTAACATCAGTGACATAGATATTTATTATGAAAATATAGACTTAAGACCATATGATGATGTGCAAAATAAATTATCTTTATTTTTTTTATTTTGAGATATTATTTGGACTAAATGTGCACTTACATAAATTAAGAAATCAGGCAATAAGGCCTGAAGTTTTGAGTCCAAAGCCTGATATAAATGGGTCCTAAATAAGGTCAGAAACAAGTCCCCCACAGAAACCCTGCACATCTGAAACTGGAGCAGTAGGTCAGTCAATAAATTATTAAGTTCTGACACACATATCCAACACAGAAGTAACCTGAGGTCCACTGTGACGCTATTGGATCACTCTCACTCACCTGTCGCCATGTGCTCCAGCGAACCGACCACTAGGCTGTCGTAGATGTGGCCTACCACCCTCTGTGCCAGACCCCCATGTTTTTTTGGCTCCTGAGCAATGTGGGTGAGAACTTGGGTAAAAGTGAAGCCACCGATAGAGGAGGCATGGACCAGCACGGCTCTCCCTGAGAACGGAGGTTCCTCAAGAATATTCAACACCTCTAACCCGTACCTGAGCCCCCACCGAGGCCACAGGAAGTGCATTACACTGCTCTGGACTAGGAGAACATCCATGCCACGGTCCAGGTAGAGGTCCCTGTACTTGGCCGCAGCCCCTGGCTGGGCCCCGAGCCAGGAAAAGAAAAGCAGAAGGGGACGGGAAGTGGAGCTAGAGTATGATAGCTTTTCTGAGGAAACGGCTATTTCTGAAAGCAATGGAGATGAAGCATCTGTAGAGCTGGAGTCACTGAGAGATGGTGGGAGGGATGAGATTGGACATAGAGCTGTGGGGGTCTGAGGGTCTTCATGGCATGCTATGATTGGAGTGTAATAATAAATGATGCCATTGCAGATCCTTCTGGTAACAAACTTCCCTTTGTTGACTTCTTTAGATGTGGGTGCATCAGTCTTGACAAGACTAGAACAGAAGAAAAGTCTCAATGAAAATGAGATTATTCCCTTAAATAGAGATACCAGCATGGCAAAAATGATCAGGGTTTTATAAGGACATGTTGGTCTCTTTCCTGATTAATGCTTTTCAGCAAGCATAGGCAACCATAGTGAAAATCTTATTTTTTACTAGTTCAGACCTGTCATCCACTCATAATAATGCATTCTGATCCACATTATGTTACTTAAATGAAAACGGATATCCTCCATTAACATTTCATTTTCAAAGCTAAAGTTTTGTTATCAAAAACAGTGGCGGATATTTCTGAGACATGTTCCATGCATCAAAAATGAAAATAGCCATACATTATTTTCAGTAGAGATTTCTGACTTTCACGTTTTTGTAATATTTTCACTGCCTCTGTGATATTTTCATTTCAAATATTGTCCTGTAAGGGCATATCTGCCTCTTTCCTGATAAAGACTTTGCTTATTTCAGCAAGTGGAAATTGTGTTAAATAGATTGACTTGTAGTATTTACAGATAACCATAGTAACATCAACCCAATTCAGAACATTTTATATACCAACAATAACTTCATCAAGTCATGGCATAATTATTTAAACGTTGCCTCTACCGTACTAACTTGGTTTTAATACCCAAACAACCATTACTAACGTTCTTCTAAGCAGGGCAGTGCATGTCTAACCGTGGACTGCAAAGTTCAGTGAAAAGGATGAGGGTTAATCACTCTTCCAAGAAGGGAACTGTGCTGGGTAATGACTCATTTTCACACCCAGGCGACCAGCTGGAGGCGGTGAACCCCGAGCATGACAGCATTCCTGCCGGGTGTCGGGAGTAGACAGCCCATCATTAGCCAATTATTTTCCGTTCTTTCCCCCTTTTCTTTCTTTCTTTATTTTTTAAATAACAGACAAGTAAATATTCATACAAGTTCCGCAAAGCGCATCGAGCCAAAGCAACGTGTCATTTTGTTACCCTGTGGAGAGCGGCAGGTTTCCCATGCTGAGAGGCTGCAGTGTGGACTAGTCCTCCTGGCCGTCTGGAGTCACTTCTGACAGGCTCTCAGCGCTTCCTCGGTTTGCAGCGGTGACAGAAAGCCTTCAATGTAAACGACCACCGCGAGCGCATCCCCGCTCCACCGGCTCTCTCACACACACACACCGCCCCTTTAAACCAACCTCTGCAGTCGTTCATGAACGCGCACTCTTCTCCTTCATCGGCCATAATGCTCGCTCTCGTCATATGAAACGAATTAACCCGGGTGGTTGACGTCCATGGACAGTAATAGAACAACCACGAGCGGAAGCTGCCATGATCATATCATCATTAACAAATAGGTTAGAGAAAGCACATCGGCTTCTCATGAAATATGGCATTTGTGCTTCAGCCCATTTCTGGACTTTAAAATAGTTCAAACCCCCCTCCCCCGTTGGCATTCATACACTCTTACCTCTCAACAGGCTGAAAAAAGAGACTTTGAAAGGTCATACAGTATCAGTTCTGACCTACAAACGGCATTTAATTGCAATACCTGTAACTACCACAAGATGGCGCCACATTACTTTCTATTCACTGTCATGAAAACGCTCCATATAACTGTCAAAGAAGAGTGGCGCATAAGTCATGATATCTTTAAAGATTTCAGTTGTGATTTCTCATAGTCAAAACTATGTATAAACTCATAAACCAATTAAATATTTAGTGTAAATTTGCCGTTGCCTTGGCAAACGCAAGTGAAGCAGCATGTCCTTTTTAACTTTTACCATTCACATTGTTAACAGCAGTGATTCCTATATCAGCGAGTTTTTAAACATTTTAAATTGCATGGGTTTGAAACAGCATGTTACACAGCCTATCACAACAGAGGACACACCCTGGACAAAGGAGCCCTTAGAAACGGCTGCTGCCTCAGTATGCCTGATCCTGTTTGTGTTATATGTTGTTACTGTCTAGTCTTGGATGGGTTGTACTGGAAACACAAATTTCCTTGAGGAATTTCCAAAGGGATTAATAAAGTATTTCTGATTCTGACCTGATCATAACCTATGGCCTGTCCACTGGTGTGTCCAGTTGCCATGGTGATCACCGTTATTTAGGCGACTGGGGTCCTGCACCACAGCTTTATCACTTTTAGTATTTTGTACCAACATTCAGTTCAGAGACAGAAATTATGGATTTTTTGCAGAATGGGGAGCAACTGCTTTGTGTGCATATGCATGTGTGTGCATGAAACTGTGCGAAAGACTTTTTTTTTGTTGTTTTCTTTTTTTTCTATGTTATCTTATTTTATGTGGGTAGGTTTGTTTTAATTTTAATTTTAATATGCATGATTTGCTTTTTTTATCATGCAAAGCACTTTGTGTTGCATTTGGCATGAAAAGCACTATTTAAATGAAGTTGGATTTGATTTGATTTGATTCAGCCTGGGTCTGCTGTCCAGTTGGTGGTAGTTTGCCTGGTCTCATGTGGTTTTGTTGGGCCAAATTAGTTTCTCGTGTGTTCTGTGAAGATCTTTTTTCTTTTTTTAAAAAAATGTTTGTTTTTTATGGAGTAACTTAAATGTAAAAATATAAAAACAAGAAAGCTACAGTTAATCAGCCAGCATAGATCACTCAAGCGCTACTTAATTCTCCTGAATTTAAATCAAAGATGGGTGACTGATGCAGTCAGTGACACAGCCTTCATGTGGTCTCCAGACATGTAGAGATGCTGGTAATGTTATGTAGGAAGTTAGGAGTATATGAAAAATATAGTCCTAACACCAACATCTCTGAAACAAGAAAGTGAACGAAGTTGGTAAAGTTATAAAAGGTGTTTAAGTCCGCTAAGCAGATAGCAAAGAATATTACAAGAACTGAGACCCTACAGTGTGTTTCTTTCCAAGATTGGAATCTGAACTTGGGCCAGCTGCGTTGAGGATCTGTGACCTCTGAACATGTGGAGGCTATTCGTCCAGTTGAACTAAAGGCCATGCCCAGTTTCTTTTATGCAAGAAGAAATTAGATATATACTTTAGAACAGTGGTTCACAGCCGATTTCCACCACGGACCCCCTTCATGCCAATACTGAAAAGCCATGGACCCCCTGCACCACCCTGTGCTGAAACCATGCGGTTGTATGCTTTCAAAAGTGAGATTCTCACCATAAATAATGTATTATGGTCGAGTCCATGATGTGTGGACATTAATCACAATGGCTCTGAATGTTCAAAACCTCGAGGAGCCCCTGTGCTCTTTGGGGGACCCTTTGGGGGGTCCCAGACCCCAGGTTGGGAACCACAGCTTTAGAACAGGGGTCTGCAACTGTGGTTCTGGAGCAGCAAGTGGCTCTCTGGACCTTCCACAATAGCTCTGAATACATGGCTGAAAGTGCTAAAGAACTAACTAATATTTTTAAATACAGATATAACAAATGCAGGTTTTTAGCTACTTTTTGTTTTTTTCGTGGAATAATTGCATTAAATTTTAATAGCATAATGGGATATATAAATCCTCCAGAACATCATGGATCTACCCTGGGAGGGTCTCCTTCCTGCCGGACCTGCACAGTAAACCTCAAAGGGTGGAGTATAATTGTTCTTGGTGATTTCACAAAAAAAAAGTAAAAGCAAAAATGTATTTTTTGTTATTGTAAAAACGAAAATGATTGAACCACGAAGAAATATATCTTCAAATATATTCAAGGAAAACAACAGAATTTGTTATATCAGAAGCTAATGTTGTGATATCAGCAGGGTTTTTTAAAGTGCATATTCTGGGATTGAGGCTTCCACATTTGAAACAGGTACATAAACAGAAAATAACAGAAAGCACATTTTGGAGTACCTTGCAGTTTTTGCAGGATTAGCAGACAGGCTGATATCATTCCAAACGAAGACAAACATCGTGTTTTTACTGTAGCTGGCGAACTAACATTTAGGTAGAGTATTTTCTAATGACTTTACTGGTGCTCAGAAATCTTCGGTGTTTAACGTCTCCTGGACTTTGCTCCTGACATCCTCCATGATCTCAGTGTTGCTTGCTTGGTCACTTGTTTAAGATGTTGCAAACTACTATAACACGTGTGTACGCACAGGTGACTTTTTTTTAAATCAATGCAATAATCTAGCTTATAATAGGCTAGATGTGTTTGTTAGAAGCACAGTTAATGTCTTAGCAGTGTGCATTCCTAAAATAAGGGAGATAAACAGAACTGCACTGGCAAGGATTGTTTACAACTTGTGCTTTACAACTCCAAGCCTTCAGATGTGGCAGAATCCTCCTCTAAAAAGATGCATGTCGTAAAACTTGTGTTATTTCATCTAAAGGATTTATATACAGACCGACATCTAGTTTCAAAAGTAAAATCCATTAAAAGTAAAACCGAGACTCTTTGGCCTTTTGTGGAATAACTAAGTTGAGTTATTTAATTCTGTATTTCAAAATAAGCTCAGCTGTACACAGTAAAATGGATTTTTTTCTTTATTGGGGAATAAAAGATTATCTGCAGTGAGGAAACCTTTAAAATTATTTTTTTTCTTACTAATTTTTGTTTCTATTATTTGTAAAGTACTTGAAAGGAGGTTAGAACCTCCTGTTGGATAATTACGGCATGTGCGATCATCTTTCAGCTGGCAGCAAGTTATTTAACCCAACTGATGCAATGTGCAGCTTTTAATTCCTAAACAACCATGTGGAAAGACACATCCTGTGGAAAAGATATTATTCTGTTTAAGGGTCAATTCATTGGCATCAAGCAGAGAAAACATCCAAGGCAACGCAGAAACTACTAAAACTGGGTTAAAATCTGCCCAGTGCATTACTAAAAACTGGAAGGATAGCAGGGAACCATCATATTACAGCTGCCATATCTGAGCCACCATTTTAGTATGGTATGTCTGAATGGACAAACAACTCTGTGTGTGAAGTGAGAACCCTCTCAGCTTTAAAACAGCAGTGATGGATTTGCTTGATAGGTGCTAGAGGCCCGTTTGAAATAATTAACACCTTAAAAGTTACACGGAAGAAGGCAGTACACATGTACACAATTCTGAATGCGTGTCAGCCAACGTCCACTCACAACTGTGCTTTGCATTGGAAGTCATTGCCACATACTCACCTTTACCACCAGGTGTCAGTAACTCTTCTTTGTTTGTATACTATTAAGTTTGAGACTTCTGATGATGAAGAAAAGTCAGCCACAACGCCACTGTCATAATGCGGAGACACCACACCATGATGCACATTTATCCTGTTCACACTGAATACCCAGACATCAGCTACAACTCCCCGCTTTGTCATCTGCTAAAGTTCTCCAGTGACTCTGCCGTTGCTGGCTTTGTGTCAGAGGGGACCAAGGATGGAGGGGGGTCATTTCTCAAAACCACCTGGAGGCTCAGACATTGCAATAAAGAACTCATTTAAGTACCTGGGTGTCCTCCTCAACAATTAAACTGGACAGATAACACTGACACCTTGCACAGGAGTCGCCTCCACCTGCCAAGATGGATGAGATCCACTGGAGCCACATTTTATGACACAGTAGTGGCCTCTGCAGAGTTCTATGCCATCGTGTGCTGGGGATGCAGACATAGGGAATTATTACCAAAAAAATACTAAATGTGTTTCACTTATGTTTAAAATGTTTATTATTATTATTTTTTTTATTATTATTTTTTATTTTTATTTTTAAACAAGTCCACCTTTAAATTTACATCAGGAAACAAAGTTTACTAAGATGCAGAAGTAAAACTTTTTTCAGTATCAAACAGAAATTATATAAAACTGAAACACAGGACAGGGAAAAAAAAAAAAAGATAAATAAATGAATAAATAAATAAACAGGGTTCACCGGGTGGTGGTGGGAGGGATAAGGAAAATGATAAAACCCTATTGACCACAACAAATGCACTTTATATTATCAAAAATTTAGGTTTGGTTTTAATTAATAAGCGTTAGCTTTAGTGATTTAAAATAAAGTCCTGACTGAATCACAGAGGCATACAGGCTGTCCAACCAGTGGGTCAAAAGAGTTCAAGACTCACTGCAAATCTAAATCTGATTTATTCTGTTTATCTGAACGATTTTGTGGATGTTCATTTAAGTGTTAACCATGGTTGCCATGGCAGCATTATGTTGCAGTAGCAGTGATCAGATCTTTCCATATAAGGGAGCAGAGGCAGTTTTAGGTCATCAGATCCTCTCCTGCTCCCCCCCCACTACCATACATGAACATTACCTTTGGTTTTTCAGACTTTTGCTGTGAGTCCATCTATTTTTGGATGTGTTTTCATTCGTGTGTATGTAATAAGCAACTGTGATCAGATTTTTGAGTCCTCTCTTGGTACATTCAACCTGATATCCTTGTTTCAGAGCCCTGGATGAGGCTTTAACCCAGTTTTCACCACAGAAACTGAGATACTGTGATGTCAAAACACATTATTCAGGTTTCTGTTCACTGTCCTCCATCTGTGAATATACCCGTTTAAACCCTGACAGAAGCAGGTAAGAAAAAAAATAACAAAAGCAAAATGTAATCAACTGGAAATAAACTGGTTAGAGGTTACTGGTTACCACATGCATGTGTCTAAACTCTGATCCTTGGTCAATAAATTATTATTATTTCACAATGGAGGGACATTAGCATTAATTATGAGTTTTGTTTTTCATTACTTAAGTTCAAATTATTATGATTTTTTTTTAAATACGTACTTCTTTAAAGAGTTAACATGTTGAAAAAAGGCCAAACAAACATGATCATGTCTTCCAACAAGCATAAAGGCTTTGTCATTAAATTCCTAGATGCACACTGCCAGTAACATCACACTGACCTTGTTTGAGAGGATATGCAGTGTGGAAGTAAATATCTAGTGAAGCAGCCAAATATAAAGTGTCAGTTTAGCTGGGGTTTATTTCAAGGATTGTCTTGTTTTTGCTTGTTTGCATAAACTGCATGTTTATGTAAACTTTACAGAGTTTATGTTTTAAGTCTGTGGAACATCGACCAGTAGGATGGCTGCAGTAGTCTTTCTGATTAGGCAGATAGACTAGCATGGGGCAATTATAGGGGTCTGGAAATAGATCACTTCAACACTACATGCCATATTCATCCAATCACACACAGCAATAGTGCTTTAACTATCACACAACACTTCTTTACAGCCTGAGCTGCTTTTGTATCCATCCGGCATTTAGATGGTTTTGTCTGGTTGAAAGCTTAAAGAGATCATAAGTCTTTTCTAGAAATGTAAAATGGCATTACTGAATCCTGACAACAGGGCTGTGGGTTTTATTTCAGAAAACCTGCAGCTTTGTGTCATAAATCAAGGCTCTGTTTATTGTCTTTATTTTAAATAGTAAATATGAATTTTTCTGATGTGAATCTGAAGCTAAACTGCATCTCTATTTTAATAAAGACTAATATGGATGCTTAAGACAAGATAGAGTTTTGCAATCTGAACCCCCTTATGCTAAGTGGCTGGAATAATGTTTGTGGATCAGTCTGAGCCACCTTCTTTGTTTCCCATTTGTAGAGTCAGGAAGTGTACTACAAACATGACTGCTCTCCAAACAGACCAAGCAGAGGAGATATTAACTGAATTTGACAAAGAGCCTATTGGATTAAAGTGGTTTACTGCCTTCTAACAGCTAAATGCTCAGCCATGTCCACCAGCTTCAGTAAGTAACTTTGTCTGTACACCATTTGGCTCTGAGCTGGTGAGGTGATTAGAGCTTGCTGGTAAAAAATAAAAATAAAAAAAAACCCTGCCTGCTGCGGCTGGAAAAAAAAGGCTGATGAAATTGGAAACTGAGACCTTGAAACCAAACCAATGGAAAATATGCAAAACACTGTAGTGTTTCAGGATCCTAGAAGTAATCTTTAAAAACTTGACAGTGATTTATAGTTAAAACTAAATATTGATAAGGGCAGCTTTAATTTAGTATTTGTAATTCATGTCAGCAGGTTTAGTCTGTGTTGCTTTCCCGGGCTCAGCATGATCACTTTCAGGTTCATTCAGCCAGAAAAATGTTTGAGTCCCACAATAACATGTCCATCACCCCTCAGGCCATGTTATGTGTGGTACCTTACCCCTCCTCTACCCTAAAACTCTTATTCTCATCTTACGTCATCCCCTCGAACAGCCTCCTTCATCCCTGCTGGTTTTCTATACATTCCCTCTCCTCAAAACTCTCCATCTGAAGAAAGGAGGCAGCAAGGACCACCCCCCTATTGCTGGTGCACAAACCCCTGGCCTTTCCCTTTTGCATTGTTTCACCACGGCCTCAATTGTCAATGCAAAAGAGAAAAGTTGGGGAGGGAGGGGAATGCAGAGAGGAAAAAAGAGGGAAGAGGGGAAAATGTGCCCTCTCTGTTCTATAAGCAGGAGGGGTCCACCCACATCAGGGTGTGGAATTCCGATGAAGCTTCCTGCTTTTTCTCCCAGCCTTTCCTTTCACATTTCTCACTCATGTCTGTCACATTTAGACTTTTCATTGTAAAGAACCAGTTGTAGCTGAGGTATCAACAACATTGTATTGTTTATATGAGACTGTACACGGCAAATGTATTTAAACCTAGAAATTGCAGCATTAGGAGGGACAAAATGACCAGATGAAATTATAGGAAATGTGGAAATTAGCATTCTTTGTGGTCAGTCATGCTTGGAGGGAGTAGCAAATCATGATGAACCATGACACAAACTGTCTGAGGCTGCTTTTATCCAAAGTTTGAGTGTGTCTGGGTGTTTCACTGTTGTTATTAAGCTATTGGTTCATCTTCTAACATTTTGACAGGACTCCAGGAATCATTTACTAATACAAAAAGCAGCTTTTAGCATCCGTTTTCAACACACTGTGTAAAAATACTGAAGCATTTCCATGTCATTATCCCGTATGCTGGTTTAATGTCATGATTTCCTGAACCTAAGTAGGAAATTATGTTTCCTTAATTTAACCAACGCAGCAAAAGAATAAAACCAAGGATGTGAAAATATTGACTTCTCTGCAGTCAGTAACTGCGTTTTCATTCCATCTCCTCCTCTGTCCATATATACCGTGCCATCTTTATTCGAAATGATCTGGTCACGTGACCCCCTGCGTCACATCTGATGACATGTAAATGTGAAAAAAGTGTTTCCATTATTCATCTGTGACATACTTCTATAGTGACACATCTGGAAAAACCATCTCACGAGAGTTAAAAAACTTTTTAGTAATTTTTGAGAGGTTTTTCAAAATCTAGGTGTTTCTATTGTCACGTTTTTATGGAGTTATTTGGGTTTGATGCAATTCTAGGGGTTATGGAAATGCAGCTACGGACTCAATCTGTCCTCCACCACTCGTTCAACCATCTTAAAAAGGGTTGTGTTTAATTTGTGCCATATACTGGCATCTAATGTCACTGAAACCTGCTCATCAATCAAAGAGAGACTCACCAGAAGTTAGAAAAAAAAAAAAAAAAAAAAAAAAAAAAAAAAATTGATTTCACTTTTTTCATGCAGTTTTCTGCCAAGTAACAACACGTGTTGAGAACTGGGATTAGTTAGTAAAAAAAGTTTCAAACTTTAGCCATGTTTCTTTTGTTTTTTTCAAAACATCTAAATCCAAACATGTACATTATTTTAACTGTTACTATTTCAAACTCCGAACCGTAACTCTGACCAGATGGAAGTGAAGCAGACACGCTGCTAGCGATGCATAGGGCCGAGAGTCTTGCTTGAAGGTCAGTTTGTTTCATGTCAGCCTGCTTCCCTACAACACGTGTTGTCCTTCTTGAGGCACCTGTAACATCATCATGTTGCAAACAGATGTGTGGGATCATCATCTGTGGCATGAAGGATAACAATGAAGAAAAACATACATAATGGTCCACTTTTGAGCCTTTTGTGTTAAACTGTTTTTGTGTGGAGGTATTTTACAGTTTGTCATAAAACCATATTGTAGAGACACTAAACATTGACAAAAAAGCACGAGTGTTTTTGCCTTTAATATGACTGAAATTTGCTTAAAGATGTTTTAGGGTCAGACTTAA
>CM047997.1:22453610-22471839 GCA_026261665.1 Melanotaenia duboulayi
TGCTGTCTAAAGAGAAGGAGCAGCATATTTAAATGTTTCCNTATTCTGCTGTCTAAGGAGAAGGAGCAGCATATTTAAATGTTTCCCTGCTCCAAGATCAGTACAATTTAGAATAAAAACATTTTGCTCTATTTTGTCCCTGATAATCAAAACCTAATTAGTCAATATTCCGTGAAATTAAAGTCCCAAGATCCCAAACTTCCACTGAACAATGTCTAATTGGTCAACTTACCATGCAATGTAATGTCAAAATGGCTGTACGAAATTTGGTCCAGCTGCTGTGAATTAATTGAATACTAAGAATTAGTAGAATTAGGCGGAAACATATTTACTGACAAGTTAACCGTTCACAGGCTACCTGGATCTGAAAAGTGAAATCAATCACGCTAGCATAAATATATTGTTAGCTCATCCTGCAAATGAAAACTAAACTACAACATTAAGTAAAACTCAATAACAATCCTGATGGTAACTATATTTTGTAAATTTAGTTAAAAATGAGTAATTTAACAACAGTAAAATATTTTGTCGGCCTCTTTAAATGCAGCTTTTATCTCTTCTTCCTTGACTTCTTTGTATGGTGTTTGTATAATGAAGGAGGTGGAATTACCAACATGATAATATTAAACAAGAAGCTTTCTAAAATGTGACCAATGCTCTGCAATTTGTTTGCCACAACAGCTATTTTCTCTTCTGCAGAGACACCATGTTGAACAACTTCATTTCAGCATTCCTAAACGTATTCTAAAATCTACATTTAACCATCTTTTCCTGGACTCCCACCCACCTCTCTGCAGCTTTCACCCTTTTTAAGTGCTGCAATCTGCATTCATAAGATGACTAAAGGCTGATGCAGTGGATGTGACACCTGTCATCTGAGGTGGGAGCTTTTCTCATTCCATCAGTCTCCCTCATTGGTGTGGAAACCAAGTGAAATCCTCATGGGGAGCTGATGTTTTAATCTTCTTATTGATTACAGATGGCAGTCCACGTTTCACTGGACCCCAAATCCCATTTTAAGCCTCTTTTGCTTTTTAATCAGTATGCAAAATTGTTATGGGTGTTTGACCATGAACACACACAGTAACCTTTTAAAGTTAATTAAAATGTTTTAAAAAGTCTATACCTCATGAAAGTATCACACAAGGAAACATAGTTTGTTTTTTTAGTTCCTTTTGGACATTTTGACAACTTTTTGTACATTTTACCTCAAAGCTGTCAGTAGATTTTGGATATTTACGGTAAGTCATGACTAAGCACTACATAATGTGACTGTTTTATCATTTTGGTTCAGGTTTGTGACTCATTTTTGTCATTTCCAGACATAAACACCATTTACTTGCTTATGAAACTGTTGAACTGTTTAGGAGCTGAAAAATAGCAACCATGTTTCCATCCAGCTGCTTGTAAGTTGAGGCTGAATGGAAACTGGAAATTTTGGAAAAATAAAAAGATTGTGCATAAAAGTTGATTTAAAGTGTAAATGTGAAAAGTTCTATGAAAAGGGTTCAGCAAATTATAAAACCCCACAGTAACCACATGACTGAGCTGTAGCTCCAGAGATTTAAGTACATGGTTGCAATTTAAGTTGCTCAAAAGTCTCCAGTTAAGTTTCCATTTTCTAATGTGTGGTCTGACACTAGGCTTTCGATCATTTTCATTTATTCATAATTTGTTTTCCTTCATTTGCGGTTTGACTGATGCCATTTCAGTTACATCATGACTTTGTGTAACAGTCAGCTCCACACAAAGGCATAAACAGACACATACTTAAACATATTACTAACTATTAAGTCCTTAAACCTTAAACATACTCCATGTACAGTAAAAATAGACAAATAAATAAATAAAATCCACTTTTAATGGGTAGCACAATTTATTCTGGCTGTGTCAACATTCTGTACATGCAGATATTTTGGCCTGTTGTCCTTCACAAGAGCATAAAGGAAGGTCATATTTATAAAAAGAACCAAACATTAAATGGTATTTATCATTCTGATGTCACATTATTGAGGTCTGTTTATTTCACTGGTATTTTCAGCTCCCAGTAAATGAAACATACAACTAACTAAGGCAACTTGTTTCATGCTATCCATTCTATTTCTCTACTTTCTAATAGTTTTATATTGATGTCATAGTTATATATTTTCCCAGCAGAGCACTTTGCTCTCAAACTGCAGCTTTGCTTGTGATATGTGAGTTTTCTAAGGTGTAGAATGGGAGGAAGTACTTTAAGTTATAGGCTTCTCTGGAGGATCGAGGTCCCGGTTTGGGTTCAGGTAGCAGATGCCCTCTCTACCTTTATGATTAGCTTTCAAACTTTACTTTGTTATGCAGCTTATAATGGAAGCTTGCTTGGTGTGCCTTAGCCATCCCCACAGTTATCCTGCCATAGACTAAGACAGCAGGGTAACGTGCCATGATGAACTGAGCACCTCCCTCTATTTTTATTTCTTTACCCTTTTTACTCCATTTGTGCTACTATGGAACATAACAGCTAATTGCATCCTGTCTCTTCGCTGAGCGCTCTCTAGCCAGTAAAATGCTTTCAGACTCTGTCCCTTTCTATTTCTTGTGGTTTCTAGAGTCTCTAAAAGGAGAAAGTGGAGGAACCAGGTTCTGTTGGAGGTATTTCCCTTCTGTTAAGAGTTTTTTTTTTCCTTTCCACTATCACTCATCACCCCATGCATGCTCAGAATAGGGGATTGAATTGAGAACAAGATTTGATTTGTTCCCTTATATTAACTCAGTTATAAAAAACTGGACTAATATGGATCATGTAATGGTTTCGTATAGTTGGATTATAATTGGGCTATGAACTGGATTGAACTGGACTCTAAGCGCCTTCAGATGGCATTGTTTAAAATTGGTGCTATACAAATAAAGCTGAATTATATCAATATAGTTTAAAACCATTTTTAAAGGAAAAATTGAGGCACATGGAGAGAAAACAGCTATGAGCATACAGTGTTTGCTGTATTAATATGATCTGGTGAACATCTTTAAGCTGAGCATCAACATAATGATTCACAAAACGCATGTAGTACAAATGTGTGAACTCTCAACAGAATGTAACCTGATTTCTAAAAGTTTTAAGCAGCTGTAACAAATCATTGGGGGAACCTTAGCCTCCATTCTGTTAGAATTCAGCCTAGATGTTTGATTGTGTGTAAAGCTACCAATAGATTTTCCCCCTGGTCAGACCGGCTTTATGGATTTGTTTTCAAAGGTCACATTTACACCACAGTTCATGCTGTTCTATATATCAACAGCTTGACTAATGACATATCTGGCTGTCTTTTTTAAAAAAAAAAACAATGCAACAAATATTTACAACTGCTAACACATGGTTCCACAAAGACATCTGACTACAAGGTCAAAACCTGCTGTAAGAAGCATAACTGTTTGAGACATGTGATCTTGTCATTGCAAGAAATAAACAGCGAAAGGGCCCCAGGCATGATCTGTATAAATGAAAGAGCCAATAAACTATTGTGAGAGCCCATTGTCTTCTCCTTTTTTTCTTTTTTTTTTTAGACAAAGAAACTTTCTTTGACCTGCACAATTAACCATTGTCTGGCACTTTTAGAGGCCTGTTCAAGGAGAGGACAGTCACACACAACGAACTGGCTTTTTAACATCCTCAGGACGCCAGGGAGACTCAAGAAGTCACGAAAGCACATTAAGGTCCACAGCTGTTAGTCACAGGGATAACACAGGAATATGTGTGAAAGTACATGGTATTATAAAGAGAGGTCACCGTATATTAGAAGAGGAAGTGGGTTTTCAGTACGGCTTTGATGTACCAAGAATAGACGCCGAGTTACTCCACAGCAGGACAAAGGGAAAATATAATTTCCTGTCACCAATAATTAAACTGATGATAGGAGCTTTTCTAAGCATTAATATGCTTTGAAACAAAAAGTTTCTTATTTAGAAAATAAATATGCAACACATTAAAAAAAAATACATACATATATTTATAGATTTTTTTATACTTTTTCAACTTTTTTAAAGAAAAGTCTTCGTTGTCTCAGCCTTCAGTCGTGTCTTGTATTGAATTTAATAACACTTCAGTTTCAGAAAGTTATATTAGTTTTTATGCATTGAAAAAATCATTAAGCAAATAGTTATTAGTTATTATTTAAAAGTATTTTTTATAATAAACAATTACTATTACCATTATTATTATCATTTTTATTATTATAGCTGCAGGCACAGTTGACCTATATTCGCGTTTGCCTCTGTCTGAACACACTTAGTTGTTTTGATTACTGTGTTTTGTAAAGGGTGTGCAATGTTGTCCATTATAACATTATTTCATCTTGTTTTTTATTTTTAAAAATACAGCAGAGGGTGTCAGCATTGTCTGCTGTATTTCTTGTAAATATTTAAACATTCTTCTTTGGAAAAGAAAAACAGTGTGAGGATCTGTTATCCTTGGGCACAATTTAAATATCAGCTGAAATCTTCATAAATGGAACATCTAAATATGTTTTAGGGTTTGGTAACACTTTTTAAAATTAAATACTGCTGAGAAGTAAAGTCTAAAACCTGAAAAAAATGTCAAAAACATGAATTACCTTTAAAATAAACAGTTTCTGTGTGTTAAACGCAAAATTTGTTTTTCCCTCTTGGTTGCATTTAATTACTCCCTGATGCAAAAATACTGACATCTAGACTTTTGAATGTCAGAATAATTATTTCATGCCAAATATTTTCATTTTATATTGAAACAAAATAGCTCATGAAAATTAAAAGTTTTCATAAAGCAAAGCAAGTCTCTAATATTACCTGGGCAAAATGGAGGTGATAAGAATAGAAAGGAGAGTAAAGGTGAAATATGCTATCGAGGCGATCTTCCCTGAGCCGGTGGGATTTCATCACACACAAGGCCAGTCTGTTCAGGAATTTCCTCACAATGCTGATTTTTTCTATATTTGAAATTCCTGTAGCTTATCAAGCCAAGGATCCAAGGACTGTTGTGGAAAAGTTAAAGTAGAAGTGTAACACCCTTTCACTGGACATTTTAGATGTCATCTCAGATAGGCTGCGACGCCAGTTAACTAAACAATACTACAAACTGTGCTAAAGGTGAACTTCTCCTTACATCATGTGAACTTTTTAATGATGTTGATTGTTCCATAGTTGATGCTACAGATGTTTCAGAGTACATTTTCAACTTAAAAAATAAATGAAAATAAAAAAATAAGATGCAGACAGAATGTGTGAACTTTTTGAGCTGGTAGAGGAGGTAGACTTCAATCAATGTGCAGTGGCTACCAGTCAAAAGGCTGGCCACACTTTCCCATTAAATCCAATCCAAAATTTCCATGTAGAGGATTGTGGGTGGTGGTATCGTCATCCCACCCCTGTGGCCTTGAAGTAAAAAATAACACAAACCCTAACAGTTTATGAAGAATCTAATCTACTTTTAAGTCCTTTGAATTTTTTAGTTCTGTTCTACTTCTGTCAAACTTTACTTAAATACTTCACTCCTTTACTGGTAATGGTAGTTTTCCAAAAAGAAACATTAGCAATATTATTATTCTACCATTTCTGCAGCATTGGGTCCAAATACAAGGAGGTCAGGATTGATGGCTGGGCCAGAATAACGCTGAACCCCAGAGAAAACAATGTTTGTTTCCTCTCATTTTCTAATGCTTAAAACCTTTCAAACACCAATGTTGGACTGGATGATGCTTTTGTCCAGTTATAGAGGGCCCTAACAGCTTTAAATAATCTGTGTAATGGTGGATGGTTTGTTTGCAAAGTCATAAAGTTTACACCAATGTGTGTAAAAATAGGTCAACATCTAATTCTTAACTCTTCATTCAGAGGTCAGCAGCTCTGTCAGTCAGTGTATGTGTGCATTTATGTAAAAGCTTTGCATGCCATTTTCAGGATGTGTGTTTGCATAACCCATTGTCGTTGGACCAACGGTGTTTCCTGGTGTTGTGGGTGATCTCCACTAATGAACAGTTTGCTCAGTGAGGTGTGACCGCAGGCATTGTGATGGGAGCCACGCAGGGGACTACTGATGCAGTGAGCGAGAGAGATAGACACAAACAGAGTAAGAGAGAGAGAGATGAGAGAGAGAGATGAGAGAGCCACTCCCAGTGGGAGGGAGGGAGACTGGAACTCTATTCCAGTCAAACCCACATTGGCTCGCAAATACCGTCTCGCCTGCAGCACAGCACTCTCTCCCTCACACACACACACCGCTGGCTCTGGATTCTCCATCTTATTCCATACATCTGCAGGTAAGGAGCTGGCTTGCTTTCATCTTCCCGTCTCTGTCTGACTCTGCATGTTTGCTTTAATAAGTCTCTAGAAATAGATGCTGTACCTCTGACTCTTGTATGCTATATACGGAGCCCAGTCTTCCTGCAGTTATAGGTAAACACAGCAACACATACATCCTACTCTCTTTCAAACACACGTAAGAGGACTGCAATGTCACTTTTTAACATCAGGATTAAGGAGATGAGAGGGAACCATATAGTGGTTAATCTGTAAGAGAACAAGTAATATGCGTGTTCAGTATGAGAGTGTGTGTGCCTGTGAGTCTGCTATCTGGATAAGCCTCACATAGAAAGATGATAACATCTGCAATCTGCATTAATGTACAGCTCTGAATACGTTCTTCCATACTTGTTTGGACATTCTGTTTTAGATTAAGATTGCAAAGAATATATGAAGGAACGTGTGTTTTGCTGAGAGCAAATCAGCAAGTGTGTATGTGAGACTGCCCTAATTACATATGAGTCAAACACACTTCTACAAACTGAGCAGCAGAATCCAAAACGTGCTGAAATCTGTGGGATTAGCACGATGTCTTTGGCTTCAGCTGTTGCCATGGCAAAGGCAGCCACTGGAACACTTGTGCTTGAGAACATCCTTAAAATAAACAGGTTCACTACATTCAGAAGCTCCAGAGCTAACGCAAGTATTAACCCGGCGAAACCGATGCCATTAAAGAGTGGCCCAAGTGGACTTTTAAAGAGCTGGTAGTCCGATGCGCTGGGATACAGCTGAATTAAACCAATGAGGAAAAAAGGGAAAAATTCCATAAGTTTAATACATGTAGGAGGTTTTTAACTCTTCTCATAGAGGAATTCCTCATGTGGAAANAAAAAGGAACAAATCCATAAGTTTAATACACGTAGGAGGTTTTTAACTGTTCTCATAGAGGAATTCCTCATGTGGAAACTGGGCCTTCAAGAACACATGCCACAGATTAAAGCAGCGAGGGATTAATCTAGTTTGTAAATAGAATGACTCAGGATGTTGTAAGCTTGTAGAGCCAATGGGATATACGTCACCTGTTGGAGTGCTGCTTGTGTTGATGTTTTTTGATAAAACACAATGGGTTTAGCTATTCTTAGACATGAGAGCAGCTCTCATCATGGTCAATAATGTCCAGGGACTATTGACAGTAGCTGGTTACATAATTCCATCTGCTAATCAGCTTCAACTCATGATTTGGTTACAGGACATTAGATTTAGAGCATAAATTTGATTTGATATTTGATGTTTGAGGTCAATGCAGTACCATTTTTAGGCTATAAAAATGACTAACAACTGAATCATGTCAATAGTGATGTAAAATATAATTGTAGAGTGAGCAGTAAAACACAGGCTGGGTGGAGGCAAGTGATGAAAATGATAAACAACAACAAATATATCTACAATAGGAAAATAACATGATATGGTATAAGAAACTACTGCAGATAAACAACAAGCATCTGGCGATTAGCAAAGAAACTTGGAACTGGATGGAGATAATGAAGATATGGCATTCAGTAAACTAGGACATGAAGAAATCAGCACAGATTACACAATCAGACAAACTCTACTATATAAGTGATAAAGTAAAATTAATATTCAGAGAGCAAACTGATGACAAACTAAGATACAAAGCATCATTTTCCAACAAAAGCAAGTTGAGGAGGACCTGAAACCAGCTACAATCAGGCAAAAGACNGGGGTTGAGGAGGAGCTGAAACCAGCTACAATCAGGCAAAAGACAGGGTCCACCCTGGACAGACCACCAGTCCAAGGATGCTGAACATATAGAAGCAAAGAATAAAACCCAGAGACCATTACAATCAGCCAGTTATATCAGTCACAACAGCAGTCAAGCTCATGCACACACACTTGTAAATACACCCCTGAAGAATCTTCTTACAACTAATTTCAGTAAAGTGGTGTTGCAGTTTTCTTTCCTCTTAAATATATTGAGAAAAATGACTGTCTCATGCTTCCAGCAGGCACTCCAACAACTCTGGAAACAGTGAAACATTTGGCTAAATACCCTGCAAAGCCAAAACAACAGCTTAGCAGCACCTTTAAACCCCTCTAATTAACACATCATGTCTTGTTTAATTTCCACAAAAAAACAAACTACAAAACACTTCTTAGCAACTTCCTTTGGTCTTTATACTGTTAGGGTGCTTATTTTAACTAAACACAACAGGGAAAGGCAACGGAAATAATTCCTTTTCAAATACCACTGACAGGAAAAGTTATTTCTTATCAGTGTTAATGGTAACGGATGACAAAAATACTGCTGCTGCCTGTAAGAGTTCTAGAAAGATTTCACTTTAATTTTTTACATTAGACTAGACAATACAATTTAAAATGCTAAACACCTATTCGTGTTGTATTTTTCTTAAATTTATATTTTTATCTTTTTCTTCATTACAAATAAATAACTATACTTAGATTTATAAATGGACACCTATTAGCCACTGATGTCAACATGAAGATATTGATTTCTGGTATTTTCTATGATGAATCCCTGCTGGAATAAAGGAGCCATAAAATCAAATCTGTGCGCTATTGACCCGAAACAGTAGAGTAAGAAAACGACGGCATGGCAAAGCCACTTGTTGACTTCTGAGATGATAGACTGATGTTAAAGAGCTGCAATAAAAACACACAAACACATGGGAGGAAGCACATGCACTCACATGTAAACGTACCAACATAACCATCCAAATAATACTAACGGGGAAGTAGTGCTTGAGAATCTGCACACCCACAACGCAGATACAGACTGAAACAACACACGACAGTAGCCATTTGAAGGGAGGTAAATTATTCCATTATCTTGGACTGTCACTGATCTGCAGACCTGGCCATGCTTACAGCAGGTTTGTTAAATAGTAATGACATCAACCACACTCCCTGCGGTGTAGAGCCTCTTTATTTCAGTCAATCAGCAGAAACACACAGCCCTAAGTCAGCCACTGTCTATTTCACCTCCTGTTGTAGAGCCTTTTAATTCGACTCCCTTTTGTTGCTTCCCTATAGTAGCATTATTTATCTCAAAAAGGGGCTTGCAATGTCAGATTAGCATAAAAATAGGAAAATTCCATATAGAAATAAGCCAAAGCAAGCAGGAGGCAGATTGGGATCAAGATGGCTGATTGTGCTCAGAGGAGACATTAAGTGGAGGCTTCTCAAGAACACACAGAGTCTGGCCAACAAACTAACATTAGCATCAAGGAGACTGCTGCAGAGCTTCCTCCACTGGACTAATAATGTCACAACAGAATGTCAATATGCTGGGTTTGTCTCCTTCCCTCTCCTCTGCTGCCCTTGTCTTTTGCTCTCTGCGCCTCCCTCTCTGAGTGCAGTACAGTACCAGCCCCCCCCTGGTCTTTGTCAGGAGCAGTGAGACAAAACGCCAGCAAAATAATAGAAGGGAGTTGTTGCAAATTCCCCACAGACACTTTTTATGGTTTTGTTCCACTTGCTCTGCTGTTGTCAAACCAGCCCCTGTCTTCAGCAGGCATGCTTCTGATGTGGGGATAAATGATGACAAGAAAGTTATTTTAACTGCTGGTGAGGCGCCAATCAGAATGTTAGCTTATAGTTCAGCATCTATTGATGACATCCAAATCAAACATAACATTTATAAACTGGCTTATATGTTAAAGCTGTAAATACATGACGCAGCGATTCTACATTATTCCTTTGGTTCAGCCAGATTTTAATGTTCCAGCTCCCTGTTACCGTTCCCATCAGTGTTGTTTTTGGCTACAGCTCTGCAGCTGTGTTTCTTCTTGAATTTTTTTCAGGGTCTGCTGGCAAGTGCTGAAATAAAATCCTAAATACATGAGGCGTGTAGGATAGCATACTGGGACAATGGGCTTCGGCTAGATGGCACAGCAGGCAGTCTGCAGTTTATATTTGTGCTAAAAACCTTTTGCTCCACATAGCCATAGCCTTTACAGAAATGGTGAATAAACTGGGATTAGTTTGTTATTGCTGAAGATGGAGAAACCAAGTATGAACTCAAATGAGGCAAGCAGGTTAAGGGAAAAATAACCTTTAATGACTCTTTAATGAACTCTCAAACATTAGATAATGTGCTATAGTAGTAATGAAATACTGGATAATCCTGGACTTAAAAAAAATAAAAAATTAAATGAGGTAATTGTTTATCAGTCTACACAAGCTTCCCTTCGCCATATGACACTGAATGAAAGCGATACCCGAAGTGAAATGTGAGAACATTTGGCAAAATAAATTATACATTATACTCGGCTGTTTAAACAATAGAAAATTTATGCATTAAATCAACAGCAGGGCAACTGTGGGTGAAAGACAGGTTGCTCCAAGCTGCAGCAAGATATGAGTCCTTTTTGTATTCAGGTTTATTGCCTTTACAAATTACTGTAATGTCTTGATGAAAACAAACGAAAAAAAAGTGCATGTGTGGGTGTTTATACTCAATATGTGGGTAAACAAGTACTCACTGTAATTGACATGCAGAGTCAGGTCCAAATTAATCTACAGCCATATCTCTGTATGTATAAAATGTGCAGGTCGGTTGGTGCAAGTTTGAACACACAGGTATTTAAAAACAACCTCATCTCCTGGGAAAGTGATTTTCATGCTGCTCAGTCAAAGTGCTAAAATTAGGGAGTGTGTGGGAAGCGCCCCCCTGGTTGTTAGACTTCATACTAGCATCTGACTGTGTATCCAAGCTGGCTTCAGCCTTCCAGGCATAAACACAGGGGAGAGATGACGGGTCAGACCCCTTTCCTTCATGATCAGCAAGACTCCTATGGCTCTGGCTCACTAGAACAAGGAGTGGAAAGACCTGGCATGGATTGAGAAAAGAGTGAGTTGTAAATAAGAGGGAACTGAGGTGGACAGTGAAGTAGCAGCATTCAGGAAGGGAGTCAGAGCATAATAGAGAAGCTGGAGAGAGCTTCAGTGTGATAGCAGCTTTCAGTGAATCAATGTTTTTTTTTTCCACTCCCACACAAACATCTCTCTCCATCTGCTTTAAAGAACAAATAAATCTGAGATTGAAAGAGAGCAAGGCCAAAGCTGGGGGTTATTGAGGGGGAGTTAAGTACAGCTAAAGCATACAGGTTGTTGTTCTCGCAGAGGAAATTCCTTTGGTGCTCCAGTCTTTTCACTGAGGCAACAGGCTAGTGACTTTGAACCATTTGGTGCCTAACAAAAGAATAAGAGGTCCCTCTATTGTAAGACTGGCTAGCCAGACCTCAATTCTTTACCGACCTCCCCCTACCCAACTCTTGGACATTATTGCTTGACCACTCTGGACCACTCACTGAACAGGACACATATGGATGTAAGCTTGTTCTCTAATCCATCAGTCAGTGNCTCACTGAACAGGACACATATGGATGAAAGCTTGTTCTCTAATCCATCAGTCAGTGCAGCGGCCAAGCCAACGAGACAATAAGCAACAAAATGACAGGAAAACTGACCACACCTAACAGAACACCACTAATTGCAGGGTGTCCATAATCCTGAAGCTCTTGCTGTGATTTGAGGTTGGTAGCATATTTTTTGCCTCCTTACTTAGGTTGTTGCTTGTAATGGGTGTCATATTTTCTATACTTGAGTTACTTTAAGGAGGTCAAACTCTGAGAAACTACAGCACTGCCTTCTAGAAGTGTTTGATGAAAAGAAAAGTGAACAGATGCTAACCAGCCTAAATGGAGCTGCCCACCAGTAGTGGAGAAGTGTGTCACTAAGTGTCCTGTGTGTTCTTGTCTTCTAGGTCATTTCATAGGCAAGTCAGCCAAACCTGCCTCAGGGAGCAGGAGAATGGAGAACAACATGTGACCATCCGTGCAACACTGACGACAGCATGCTTCGCCTCCACCGGACCTTGGCTCTTTTCTTCTGGTATTTTTTGCTCACCCACAGGCGGGTTCTAGCCGACGAAGAGGCCCTCTGGGGACCTACACCATCGAGTGAAAAGCCAACTGAGAAGAAGCCCAGCTCTTATTGGTGGACCCCATCCTTACCAAAGCTTCCTTCTCTCCCTTCACTGCCATTTAAAATCCCTTTTTATGGGAGTTCACATAGTAAAGATGAGGCAGCTGCTTTGACCACGGCTGCCAAAGGGTTGACAAATCTAATCAATCACTTCCAAGACCACACTGGATCAGGAGAGGGGAGCGTTTCTGAAGAATCTCAACCACCCACCACTTTGACTCAGGGTCTGCTTAGGAGCGTGACAGAGATAAGAACTGAATCACTTCCCACAGGGACATCAGATTCTTCACACAGCAGCATAACTCACACCGACAATAATGCTCTTGTTTCTCCCACAAGCAGCTTTATCAGAAACACTCTGTTCACTAACAGTCCCACCAACACAAACACTCCTGAACAAAATGCAACACATACCCATTCATCATGGGGCACTGCAGAAACAGAACCCAGCATGGGTGCCACTACACAATATCTCCCTGAGGAACACAGTATGTATCAAAAGGCTGAGATAAAATCCTCCACAGTACCAGAAACTACGGTTCCAACCACCCTGATGAGGGCAGCAGAACAAACAACAACACCAAACTCAGGACTGGTGGAGTCTACCCTGTCAAGCACACATGCTTTGACGTCTGTTACCCATCTTACCTCTTCAGAAACCCTGTTTGTTAGGAGACAAGAGGAGTCAACTCTAAGTGTGTCCTTCCTTACAGCTGAAGCCACAACGTCAGAAACTCAGCCCACTCAGAGCCAAGCGGACCTGGGCTTCTCAGAGACCAGTATGGGGAATACAGCGGAAGAGCCAGGGACAATTTCCACTGCTCCAGGGATCGATCATAAACTAGTCCTTGAATCTATAACAAGCACAACTCAGAGCGAAAAGGCTAACTTTACAATTGCAGAAGGTAAGCAAAGTTAGCCAAATCAATGGAGGTTGGGTTGATTCAATGAATGTGATCAATCATGTGCAGGCAGGTTCAATAGATAGCTGTCAAAGGATGCAGACAGTTCCGCTTTGATCAATGACATTTTGACAGTGAAAAGTGATCAAAGGCCTGAGATTAGCATAAAATTGAGATCCTGCTGAAAGCAAAAAGTCTAAAGCCGACCTTCATAAATCTATGAAGGAGTTATCTGCTGGCTTGGAAAGAACACCCATCTTGAAGGGGTGGCTAATGGGATGGCTCTGGTTCAGCAGGCCGATGCTTTGACTCTTGATCATAGTTGCTGTTTCACAAACAAAGCACCATAATGAAAATTTTTTTATTAAATGTCCAGTGCCACCATCTCTAAGAGGAATCTGTTGAGTAATGTCTTGCGGGTAATTAAAAGGACACTTTGCTGTTCTTTACTTGTACTATCGACCATAAAACCACAGTTAATTTAGCATTTCACTTCCAAAGAATAATTTGTACCACCCTTTTTAAAAATCTATCCATCCCCCAGAGCCTTGAACTATCTATAATGACTTTCTTACCAGCAATACTAATTCAACACTGCATGAGTCATTGCCTCAGAGAGTGGAGGAAGGAAAGGCTGTTTGACTGAAATTCAATATGCATGTTTTTCACTTACAAAGAAAGGGAAAGACGATGGACAAAAAGAAGCTATTGCTTGGTTCCTGTTTCAGAAGACCCTGATGCGGCATTGAGGCAATTCCACTTTCTCTCTGACCCATCCCCCAACACAGCGGTAGTCTGGTGTCTGTATACCTAATGAGTTTTCGGAGGGAGAGCCTCCTTCAGGTACAGACACATTTATCATGTAGGGTCAAAGGTTGGGTCAGAAAATTACGAGTCGATTATTCTCAGGCTGGAGAAGGCAAGCTGGTATCTGTCTGACAATGACTGATGAAGTTCTGATGTCTAATGTTGCCATCCCATCAAATGTCCATTAATATTGTCTTTACAACGTGACATTTAAATGAATCTGTGTGGAGTTTGAATGTTCTCCCTGTGCCTTCATGAGTTTCTTCTCAAGCAATAAGCATGTATCCTAGTTTAAAAATGCCTTTAATCAGGCTGCAGACTGCATATGATTAAGCCCTGTGACAGACTGATGACCTGTTTGGGGTTTAACCAGTCTCTCTGCTGGTGACAATGACGAGAAACTCCAGTCCTTATGACCCTAAACAGGACTAGACTGGTATAAATAAATGGATAATAATACGTAAAATATCTGGCATTAAAGAAAAAGAAAATTACATTATCTTGATATTATAAATACCAACACACTTGCTAAGGATGTTTTCAGCTTTTTAAAACAGTCATGCTCTCTCTCTTGATATTTAATTAATAATTATGTAAAATTTCTTCAAGCATGGCCACTCTTAGCTTCCGTATAAGTATCTTTGGTTTTCTCAACAAACTTTAAGTCATAACTTTGGTTAAAATTCACTTTTTTTGTTTTTCATTTATCTTATTATTTTCAGCTAATATTTGGCTGAAAAACTGTCAATTGAAATGTGATTTCTCCGTTTCAAAAGCAAAAAGAATCCTTTGTTGCACTGACGTGGCCATGCACATTGTCTCCCACCACTTTTAGAAGTGGAACAGGTAGCTGTGCATTCTGACAACATGTTGATCTTATACTTTCTGGATGAAGCTGAGAGTGAATGTAGTTTTATTTTTTCCTTTTATACCAGCAGTGTTGGAATTCAACCTCTTCATATCCTGATCTCTCAATCTGTGCGGAATCTGGTGGATGTTTTGTCTACAGATATCAGTGTTGTGGCTGTTTTCTGCTGTGTGGTGGCACACAGATGAGAAGGGGGTTTCAGGTGGGAGGAGGGTGCTGCTGTGTTCATGTATCAGTATTCTAAGCGCATAGTCAGCGGAAACACCAGCTCTCCTGCAGGACCGTATGCACGCCGGTCGCCGTTTCGGATGGAGATCAGGCTTCTTGCCATTGAGCCTCTTTCATCCCTCCCCCCTGCCTCCTCCTTACCTCTTTGCAGACCTTTTTGCCTCTGTGCAAACACAAATCCCTGCCACCTCGTTCTGTGGACAAACATGTCAGCTACGGCTGCTTTCAAGGTCAAAAATGTCAAGACAGTGCAGAGAAATGCTAATAGTCATGAAGTTGAAATGTAAACAAATATTTCTTTTGTAAGCCTCCTTGCTATGCTTGTACTTATTGAATCTGAGTGTTGCAGCACTTAAAAGATTACACCTTGCCAAAGGACACAGAGAATAATATGAAAATATAAGCAGAACACTCTTGTATTACCATACATTATCCCAGTATGAACTCTGTAGCTGCACAAAGTAAATCATTTCACTATTGGACGTGTTGAACATCCTCGCCACATAAAATAGAAACAGTCATCCTTTCGTGAATCTGGAAAGCATTTGTTTTGTGGCCTTGTCCTTGAGGTAGCTGTCAGGTTTGAAAAAACAGCAATGGTCTGTATCTGTGTCACTTCATCTATTAATATGGGGGGGGCAACATGAAATGGCAAGGACAATTATGGGAAGCAAGAGAGGAAAAAGAAGAGGGGAAGGGGCTGTAGATTAGAAATAGAGCCATTGATGTAAATTTTCTTCTTCAAAACGAAAAAAAAGGCTTTCTGATATCATGCCCTCATTCCCCTCCTCCCACCGATTCCGTGTTGTACTGAGAGGCGGTGGAAAGAAAAGACCTTTAGCAGACTCTATTAATACCTGCAAGGATGTATTGCCTCTGCGATCAGAGGTTTAAGCAGATAAAACGTGGCCCGTAATGGTTTGATTGATTATGGAAATGGGTTTACTTAACAAATAGAACATGTGACATGAATATCTGATGCCTTTTTATACATTTTTCATAGAAAATAAGCTTTATTGCCAATAGAGAGCACTGTGTCTGCTTTAATATTATGGTAATCTCCTCATAATAACCTTTTTAGTCTGGTATGTTTTTAGAAGTCAGCACACATTTTTTGTTCTGCTGAGCGAACCCCAGGAGGAGACTGATTGAAACATCACAGAATAATGAGGATTATTGTAGTGCATGACGAAATTTGATGCAAGAAGCAAAATTCAAGATCAACTGCTGTATCTCAGTCATTCATTGCTTCATTTTGAATCTAATTATGAGCATACGGCTCTTCTCTGCACCACTCTGCAGCCCATCTCTGATCCCCTCAAGACACTTTAGGTGCAGTGTTTGGATTTCAAACCTGTGCTTGTATTCTTTGCATCAACCTATTCAGGCTTGCATAGATAATGGTGTAATGAAGTGCATTGTAACCTTTTTGTTCAGCATAATTAGAAGCTCATGAGACATTTTGCACTGCATGATAACTGCTACAACAATATGTTCATTTTTGTTTTACAAAATGTCCTCACGTTGGCTACATCTCTGCATCAGAATTAATCTCTTATTGTCAGCATGTGAAGAAACAGCGTTATGACTTCTCATTGTGCAGTGACAAACAGTTTTTGACTAACAAAAAAATAAAAAGGAAAATGTCTTAAACACTGGAGACACACAGGGGGAGGGATCACCTCACACCTTGTCACTATTGTAAGTAGTAAGATGATTGAAATCTCCTTTACAAGCTTATGTAAAAATTTGATCATTAACTTAGTTTAATTGTTGTTTGCTTTCAGAAAAGAGCCCTAAAGCAGACAACAAAGGATGAAGATGGTTAAATATCAAAAACAGCCAGAAGAAAAATATTACAATGGCAACAATTTCTAATTTAATTTACTTTTACAACCCAAATGTGTTTTTCTCAGTCCAATCAGTTCTGTTTTGGACAAACAGGAAATACTGAGTTAATGCTTTTCAAGGCTCAGAAGAGTTGCAAGAAGGCATATGACAAACTAAGAGGTTGGGAGAGGAGAAACCTGGAGAGATAAACAAAGGAGACTTATCTTAACAAATGCAGATCCAACCGTTCCACGGGAATCCAGCTCTGCATTCATTTAACTTCAAGAATCAACTTCTTCTGAATTTGCTTCAGGAATGGGTTTCATTCATGTTGGAGTGGCTCAGGAACATCTTCTTAAATCCAGCTGGTCCTTGGACAATTTCTGTTTTATTTTTATTGACACGGCGATGTTTTCCTTTTTGGAACAAATATTCAGAATTTGGTTTAACCTTAATTGTCTTTCCCTTTGTCCCCTCTGATTTCTCCATCTGAGCTGCTCATCTTTGTTGAGTAACTCTTCCTCACCTTGCAGCTCAGGTGTGACTAATTTATCATCTCTCTCCCTTTTCCTTTAAATGCTGTAAAGGGCTATTCTGTGCATTTTTGGTTTCATTTTTTCCTGCAACCCAGCCAGTACTTACTCATGGTCACTAAACCTCTGCTGCTTGAGTTCAGAGAGTAAGGATCACCACATAATTAATTATTTAATTAAACGTATAATCAAGGGTTCATCCACTTGGAAAAACTGAACAATATGTGTCTCAGAAGCAGAACATTGCAACAAAGGGTTGAAAATTAATAAATTTCTTCACTTTCTGGGATCCAAAATTATTAAACTCAACATCTGCCTTTTAAATCAACAACATGCCCCCATTTTGCATTATTTGAGACTGTCAAAAATGAGTAAAATTAACACTTTTATGGCCCAAAAACAATATATGTTCACATTTTCCCTCTGAAAATATATTTTACATGTCCATTAAACTGATATTGCACAATTAGATGATCAGAAATGCATATAAGGATATAGAAGAGGGTAGAAAGTGGTTTTACATGATCCGGGAACCGAGCCAACTCATAATGGGTCCAACTGGACTCAAAGCAGTCTGNGCACTTTTATGGCCCAAAAACAATACATGCTCACATTTTCCCTCTAAAAAATATATATTTTACATGTCCATAAAACTGATATTGCACAATTAGATGTTCAGAAATGCATATAAGGATATAGAAGATGGTAGAAAGTTGTTTTACATGATCTGGGAATCGAGCTGACTCATAATTTTTAATAATTTTACCCATTTTGTGTCTTATCATTAA
>CM047997.1:22473069-22498475 GCA_026261665.1 Melanotaenia duboulayi
TTTTGTGCCATTTTCATTTGTTCTTCATCAGCAACACACACACTGATAATTACACATCTTAACAAGTTTATCTTTATCGGGACTCCAAAAGTATTCAAATAAACCTTTTGGTTGCAGATGTACAAACTCATTTCATTATGGGTATGTTATTTTTGAGCGGAGGGGTAAAAAATAAACATGGTCTCAAAGATGTAAGTAATAATTTTAAAAGAAAAAAAAAAGTTAATTAAACAGGAATTTATAAAGAATCAAAAGTTAGGCCTACTCAATATTTACTACTCATCTTATTTTCACCAGTCTTAAAAATATACTTTATATCATAAAAGGAAATAATTAAAGCTCTTTTCTTTTTAGACTAGCTCTACAGTTCCCATATTATTTACTGTAACTATATTAGTTCATTAATTTCTGTCATAAATTCCCACATTTTCGTCAAAATAATCTTTAGCTACTTGCCAGTCAGTTAATATTCTCCATATTTTCATAAATTGAACCTAAAACAGTTATTATATTTATACTGAAATACTATAAATTTCCAATGTGGATCCTCTAAGGGCTTAGTGGCCACATACGTCAACAACACTTCATGGAAATTCAGAACATTAGTCCACATATGTGGACATCATTTTTCTCTAAAAGTACATAACATCAAAATATGAAGCTTGGTTTTTATTCTAATTAGGTTAAAACAAGCCGAAATAGCAAAGATAAATAAAAAATGCATGTAAAAAAAACTGCTTGGGCCTTAAGAGCTGGTGGAAATCAGGTAAAATTAATGTTATTGTTCAGGTAAACAGCCTTTGTCTTTGTCACCAGTTATTCAAAGAATATGAGGGTGAGTGATGATTGCTACCAAGTCTAGACCTTCATCTCTATTCTTATTTCTTACGTGATATAATCTGTGTTTATTGGTTGCCCCAAATGGTGGCCTAATCTGTTGTACTGGGGACTGAAAACATGTTTTGATTTTGCCCTGTATTGAACCAAAAGGAAATGGGAAAGTCCTGACTGTGTATGCATTCAATAATTTGTGTTTCCTTGCTCTTGCCATCTTTTTTGGACTCTTTTTCCTCTCTTTGTACTCTTTGTGTTTTTTCTTCAATTCCACTTTGTTGCACTAGAAAGGAGTTTGGATTTGTGATGGGTCAGGATGTACACACCCATCCACTTGCACAGAAGGATGTAATTAGACCACAGAGGCCCAGTGCCATGGATGACTGGCTACAACTAAGTGGATGATAGGCCGATCTCTGACAGAACTGGGTTAAAAAATATAGTTCGTCCATTTTTTCTGCAGAGTTGTATCTCAGATGTGCTGTACGCAGAGAACAGAGAGGGTTAAAGTGACCTTTGGAAAGCTCCAGGTTTGCTAATCGGTTTTACTCATGCTACTTTGGAGAAGCAGTGCTTTGTAAATTAAATTATATTCCTGTTTGCTTTGAGATCACTCAGGGGTGAAACTGTACGTGTCTTCCCAGAGCTGCCAGGCAACAAGGAGAAGGAAGAAGAGGAAGGTGTGGCCCCTTCAGCGGCAGATGGGAATGCTGACACAAGTTTGGCAGACATTTCCACGCCGTCCGCTAAGCCGCTAACAACATCTCCAACACGGAGCACAGGTGAGCAAACACGTAAACAAGCACAGTAACTTTCTTTAAGATCTAATCCTTTTCAAGCATGTGATGGGTTTACATTTCTCGTCATGAGAAGGGACTTCTTCTGACTTCTGTAAGCCTGTCAGAGGACAGAGNCTTTAACAAGACTTCTGTAAGCCTGTCAGAGGACAGAGAGAAGCAGTTGCCTTGTTTTCTTTGTCTGAAGCTACTAATTGCTTCCAATGGGAGAAAACTCAAAAAAATAGGGATGCATGACCACTGAACATATACGTCTCTGTACTGTCTCTCAGATTAGTAATCACAGGTCTGATGATCTTTTAACAAACTAGAAACACACAGATCATCAGAGAGCTTTAACATGAGATTTACTGCAGCTTTTATTAATATATTAATAGAATATAATAAAACATCTGATAATCTCTTGTACATAATTTTCATAGAAATCTTTCTTCTCTTATCTTTACGTAATCAAAATATGTGATTATGATTTTCCATCTCACCAAACTACATCAAACATTTTGTATTTAAAGTTTCTTTAAGCGTATTCTGAACCAGAGGTGTGATAAAATCTCTCATTCTCATCACCTGTGAAAAAGTTTATAGTTTCCTGTATGTCTCTACACAATTTCTTCTCTATAATCTTTCTGTAGCTTCTGTAATTTGTTTCGATTTAAAGATTTGACTCTGGCAGAGCATACAGTGACAGAAGCTCTTCACAAGGCTGAACAACCTTTCCTGCAAACTGTTGTAAAAATTCACTCAGACATTCAGACCCACGTTTTAGCCAATTTGGTTTCATCAAACTCTTTCACACACTGCTTTCTAAGCTTGAATTTCCATTCTAATATTCTTGTTTTAATGGGCCCCAACAGAATAGTTTAAGAACTACTGTTAATATAAAGATTTATTAGTGAAGATGCATCTTTCATTGATTTTGTTTTAATATAAAGGCCACCAAGGACCATGCTGAGATGTACCACAGACCATGTGTGTCCTTGACTTTAATTGCTGACTGACACCTTCATTAGCTCACTAAACTATAGCTTCATTTTTGCACCATAAGTATTTTTCTGCATATTTCCTGCATTGGATTAATGCAGGTTTGGTCTGCTGAGAGCATTCATGGCAACACAAAACCATCATAACAGAAAGGAAAGGAATGTGTCAACCTGTGCAACAGTATAGGTCACTTAAATGTTAATACAATGTCAAATTTCATAATTGCTCTCGTATATATCAGTAGATTATGTGCTTTCATCATATAGAGGGTTTCTAGTCAGATATGTAAAGATCTACTTTTGGCCCAGTTCACAGCAGCAGATGTAACCCACATTACCTCGCCCAGAATAGCAGATGATGTCAAATGATTTTAAAAAATAGACTTATCAAATGTGCCTTGCTCCGATGATGGAGCGCCGGAGGGATTTTTAGTTTAGTGTGTCGAGAGTAAGAGAGCAAAGCAACAATGTTATTAGTCTGAGTTCTCCCTGAAGCAAAAATCTGTTCATAAACCTATCAGCTATACAAATTTAGTTATATAGGGTTTTTTTTAATTGATTTAGAGGTATTTTCATACATACAACAATCTCCTCCTCAGTCTGTGTGATCTTTTACTTTCAGTGATCGTAACTGCAAATAAAGGCAATCAGTTCAAAATTACTCAGAGCCCTCAGGGCCATGATGCAGAAGCAACTTGCAGCCAATTAAGGATCGATGTGAGTTTGTAGTTGTCCTTGTACCATCAAAAGAACGCTTCAGCTTTATTGCCTCAGCTTTTCTTTGAGGCAGCAGCCTCAAGTGAGACGTTTCAAGATTTACTAGCATGGCTGAAAGAAATTAAGACATAAATGTAGCCATGTGCACTAAATGTGCTTCCATTAATGATTTGCTTATTGATCATTCTGCCTCCATTAATAATGGACTGGACTAGACAGATTTAAATCAGAAGGTGTTGCAGTGGCTTGCTGCAGCAAAAAAAAAAGGTTAAACCTGGAATTTATCACAGTGATCAAGCAGAGCCCTGATTTACTTTGTTTGCTAATTTTGCATGTCCAAAGAAATGCATACACACTGGTTAAACTATCACTTTGCATTTGAAATTTGAAGACATATGTCCACCTATAGACTTTTTTTTTTATTAATGTCTACTGTGAGCTTAATGCTTATTTGGATGGAATTACACAAAAATGAGCAGCTACTGTAAGGACACTGGTAATCAACCCAGGGAGATTTCCAGTTTTAATATAGCCAGCAGTCATATTACAAAACAAAATTTAAGGGATTTAGGTTGACCTCAGCTCTAAAGCACATAGACCATAAGAAACAGTGCAATCCAACACCTCCTGACTGCTGCAGAAACATCCCATAAGTCCTCCATTGACTCCTCATTCCCAAACTGGGACCACTTATACTGGTTTGCAGAGGTGGTTTGATACAACTGATGGTATCTGGTCATATTGTCATCATCATATGGTTTATTTTCCTCTGTGGTACCAACATACCATAAAGCACTGANATGAAGTTCTGTGCTGGTTTATTTTCCTTTGTGGTACCAACATACCATAAAGCACTGACCAGTTAAAGAGGAACATCCCTTTTTGTTTCATCCAAGCTTCTGATCCAATCTACAGCAATGCAAAAAATAAATAAATAAATTTGATCATCTTGATTTTAAAATTTTGGGGTTTTATTTAATTTACTTCAAACGGCCTATTTAGCTGTAAGAGCAAAATAACTAAGTCAGTTCAAAATCAACACAAAATATAATGTCTCTTTACCTGATCCAATCTTGCAATAACTTTCTCAGAATGGAAAAAACAGGGTCTTTAAAATATCAAAATATTAAACTTAGTAACTCTGTTATCTCTGACTTCGCGGTTGGCATCCACGGTAGATGTTGTTTTCTGCCTGTTTCAGATATGTCAACTGTCCCGAGCACAAGGGTCTTGTTCCCACAGGAATGTATCACATGACCAGGCAGCATGCAGTGGAAAGTAATGCTTTCAACCATCCTTTTTAGTGTAGCCACCAACAACATACCAAACCCCATGCGGGCCGCTCGGTCAGCCCGACAGCTTAGATGTGACACTAACTTGACACAAGTGTGAGGTGAGGCACCAATTCAACCCCATCATGTTTTCCACTCAGCCTGACTCACTGGCTTCCCATTATTCACCCTTTAAAATAAACAAATGGGCAGACAAGTCACTGACATAACACTTTGCTGAACCACACCTATTTTATCCTGCAGTTTTATGCCCACAATCTGCTGTTTTTCTTCTTACTACCAAACCCACATTTCCCACACAGAGCTGTTTGTCAGGACAAGATTATAATGCTGGAGCAATCATACAATGCAGGCTTATGGCACTGACATATATTTAACCATCAAGTAAAGCTGCTAATGTCTCAGCTCCCAACAAGACTAAAAACAGACTTGAATGATGGTTACTAGTACAGATAATGGATTTCTTCAGTTTTTTGATGTAGCATGAAATCTAAAACGGGAACTTTGCAAAGTCAGTATTAGTTTGGAGCCAACCATCCATTCAAACAAAAAGGGAAATCACTAAATTACTAGTACAGCTCTAAATGACATTCCCATGATGAAATGAGTATATCTCTGCAGCCACAAGGTCTATTTGAATTCTTTTGGAGTCATAATAAAGGTAGCTCTTTGGAGATGTGTTAAAATGTGTAAATTTGTAAAGAATAAATGAAGATGGCACATAGCACAAATGAAAAAGGTTTCAGGCTTGCCTAAATAAAACAAACAAACACTTTTAGGGTGGTTAAAAATATCTCTTTGGAATATTGCAGCTGTAACTCCAAACTCCTATCAGATCATAGTTTAATACATGAACATTAGCTCTGCAAAGGCCAACAGAATTAATGACAGATCAGAAGAGGTCTTCAAAATGGCCATTTTGGCAAAGTTTGGTAGCGTCTGTTCTCAAAGTCTCCCAACTGTGGGACATCAGGGTTTAAGAGCCTTAGGTGGGTCCTGTCTGCTTGTTTTGTCAGATTAACCCCCAGAAAGTCAAAACTAAGCTATTAATTTTACAATGAGATCAAATCAAAGCAGTCATTTAAGTTCTCTAGCAATCATACTTCAGTTTAAGTGATTAATTTTCTTTAACTGTGGATTAAAAAATATTTTAGGTCTACTTCAAATACAAAGAAAGGATTATGGGTGGACCACACATGCCAGGATACAGCGTTTACATTTATCTCACACCCTCCTGCAAATTATATATCAGCATGAAACAGGATGTTTAATCCATTTGCTTTGCTGACTTAACGGCTGGACAGCTTTTACTTTCCGGTCGGAGCTGAACAGCATGAATGTGCTTGCATGTCTTTCTAATTCTCCTCCCCATCTGAAGAATACTGTGCTCAACAAAACTGATCACAAAGAGAAAGATGCACAAGGGAGAAATCAAGACAGCATTGACCAGTAAAGAATCATCAGCCTTAATAAAAAATAAATAAAAAAAAAACCTTGGGTCAGCTTAACGACTGATCATTGTTTTCCTCCTTCATGGGGAAATAATGAAGCTGAGGTGACATAAAAGTGGCCACACTGTCAGCTGCTAGAGCAGCTTGTGAGGTATTATATATATTTCCTCAAGCTTGACATTTTCACCACAGCCAGGGACTGAGGTTTAACACTGAGGTCAAGATACAAATGAGGAGTATTATGAACACAAACAGGGAGCAGACCCAGAGGGCTCCTAGCCTGTTGTGAATTTTTGTCCACTACTTATGAGGATGTGTGGCAGAAAGTGACCAAGGTACAAGTCCATAAATAAAGCTTTAAATATTCTAAAATGAGCAAATAAAAACATGTAAATTGTGGAAAATTTGTAAAAATCTCAGAAAGTTCACAGTGATGGTAAAGACTCATTAAGCATGTTTCCCCTTTTCTGCAGCTACAGAGCAACACATAGCAAACATAATAGCAGTTGCTATACATCATGTCCACACACCTTAAAAAAAGCTTAGTAACAGCAGAAAACACAGCATGAGGAAACACTCGAATGAAAAGTGTCATTTTGTTTTAATAAAACTGTCCAAGTTTAAGAAAAACAAACCCACCTATGGGAGTTCCCCCCTTTTCGAAGGCATGCGGTGAAATCATCAACACATCGCAAACCAGGAGATTAGAGCAGGGTGGGATGGGAAACAAAAGAATAATGCCTGTAAAAGGCATTTGAGAAGGACTTAAAACAAAAATGTATAACCACATGAATTCAGTTTTAGTTCTGTGCAGGAAACAAACTAGACGTCCTCCACTTATACATAAAGATTTAGGGGTTTTGCGGTACTGACGTCTGCACATTTACGGTCTTAAAATGGCGCATAAGATCATCCCCAGCCTTAATGTATTCTCCAGGTATCTCTATGTAATTTAACATCATTTACCTTAACGTAATTTTCATGCAAACTCACAGCTAGGCTTTCTGTTTGTGCTAGGCTACATCTTTAATAAAACTAAAAAGTCACTGTGTTGCATTAAATTGATTGCAAAATGCGTTCACTAAACCTGCAATGTGATTAACTGTGCTGTCAGTTTATCCTGGCAAAAATGTCCCTGTCACTTAGGTCCGTTATAGCTGCAGGCATTTTTATGGAGGTGTTATTGTCCCTGATATGCCTGCAGCACAATGACTAATGAGCCTATGTGTGCAAATCAGAAGCTGCCTCTCCTGTATGTTGTGTTATCATCGCTGGTTTTTGGAAGGGTAAAGTTTTTCAGCTGCCAGTGTAAAATATTTGCTTTACTGTGGTGGAAAGTCAGTTTGCATGAGGTGATGTTTTATGAAAAAGACTAAGTGGATATAAAGTTTGAGGGATTTAAAGGCTAAGAGAGTGAAAATGCTTGTCAGTTGTGGCCATCTTTGAGGCATTACATTGTGAAGTGACTCATCTGCATCCACTAATTAAGCTATGTTTTCATGTACAGTACAAATGAGCTTTGCAGGCTTCTCTGTAAGTTGCACATAATAAACATATAAATATCCCTAATCCTCAAAGCCAAACCACTTCCTTTGCAGTGCTAAAACATATCTAACAGTCACTTGTATGGAAACTCCAGAAGGCTTATGTAATGCAGAAAAACCAGCCAAGTGGTTCTGAGTGGGCTGATCTGACACAATCACACACAGTAACACACACACTCATAAAAATGCCTCCTCTTTTGGCCTTACTCAATTTGAAGTTGCCTTCTTACAAGCTTTTATGCAGGATTAGCACATTAGAGAAAAAACAGTCTTTCAGGATCTTGGATCAGAGCCGATAGCTTGAACATTTATTAACTGCTGTGTATTCTCATGAGTGCATGCTCTTAAGTGTGGTTAAAGATTTTTCAGCTGTTTTAATCTTGCAGTGGAGGCGTTTTCTTGCTCTTGTTGACTTCTAATAGACATGTTTGGGCTACATTTAGGCCTAATTTAGGTCATTTTAGTCATTTTGAACCAAATAATTTTGGTATTTAGCAGTCTTGCTTATTATACAATTTATGCATCATAACTTTAATCAAATCCATCTTTTTCTTTCCAGGTCTTCCTTCTGAACCCCTGTCTATTCTTCTGTATACTGAAGACTGGCTGTCTAACCTGGCAAACAATGACGTCACCCTTCTTCCAGACTGCAATAAAGAAAGCTCAGGAATCTGCAATTTCTCCTACACTTGGGATGCCACAACTTTGTCAGAAATCAAGAAATTTAAGCCCTTGCAAAACACCACTGCCACAAACCAGTCAAACAACCCCTTCCTGAACCCGTCTACACCCATGCTGGTACCCTTGTACACAGACTGGAACAGTGCCATGGCAGCCTGGGGCCTGGCCTGGGAGGCACATGTCTACGGTGCAGGCTGCATCTTTGCAGTGCTGACATTAGCTTCAGCACTCAATCTGCTCTGCTTACCACTGCGATGCCCATCAGGCTGCGGCTACTTTGCTCTGGTCAGCTTGTTCCTGCTCGCTGCTGGTTGCACCAGGTCCTTCTCACTCCTGTATGATGCTTACGGCCACCAGGACCGCATACCCTCTGCAGAGGCCTCGCTCATGCTCTACGAAGCACCTTTTCCCTGCCTCACTGCAGCTTTTGGTCTGGTTTTCCTTCTCTTATCAATGCGCTCAAGAATGCAGCTCTCCTACTCAGCCTTCCAAAGACCCTGTTTCCTGGCCTGTCTGGTGTTCTTGCACTTTGCTGCTGCATTTGGTCCAGTAACACTGCTGAAGTTCTACCAAGAAAAGCCTCCCTTGTGCCTCTTTCTTTCTCTTATCTCCCGTGGAGCCTTCGTGGGACTGGCAACATTCCTATCTGCTGCCTATTTTGTGTTCTACATCTATGTGCGGGCAGACTCAAAGCATATCTATCACCTGAACAACACATCTCCAACTCCTGCTGAGCGGTACAACCGCTGTCCCTTTGCTGAGAGCCGGGACTGGAACCGTGCAGCTGTCACTGTTTGTCTTTCAGCATTATTTTCTTTAGCTTGTGCTGGGCTTCAGTTGTATGCGATGCTTAACGCTATGGGAGTCGCAGGTGGAGAAGAGGTCTTCCACCCTTGGCCGTGGTGGACTTTTCAGTTCAGCTGCAGACTATGTGAGCTCGGAGTTTGTCTCACCTTAGCCTTTGTGGTTGCACAACCAGTCTATTGTTCCAACCAGCTTCCAGCTGCTGGAAGTTGCTGGACTGAACTCCTGGCATCCAAGTCACCCATCCTGCCTGGGAGCTACCAGTGGACGCTGAGCCAGCAAGAAAAGCTCGCCATTGTCGACACTGTTGGGCTTGGAGAGACAGAAAACCTTCCTCTGTACACTCTGGTGGATGAAAGGCTTGGTAGCAGCTTGAATGGTCTAGACCTCCTCTACCACAGCAACCGGGCCTTGGCATACAGAGACCTGGACTTGGATTTGGACTTACAAGGTTTGGGAAAACCTGAGGATGGAGGAGACAGAGAGCCCTCAGGTGGATCCTCATTTACCAGCGACTCCACCACAGATCTGCGCCCACCTTCACCCATAAACCTGCGCCGCAGCATAGACGAAGCACTCTTTAGCGAAGCCTTGTTTCCCATGAGCCTCTTCAGCCCGGTTCGGCCTCTTTGCTGCAGTGACATGCCTGCAAACAACCACTGGACTCTTCCAAGTAAGGGCCTCTGTGATCCTCTCTCAGCTGACTCCGGCCTTTTTCGGACCTCCTCCTGTGCAGAGATAACTTCTCAACTCCAGCCCTCTTCCTCCCAGCCTCAAGGTGATGCCACCGAAGGTGCTCCAGCATCATCCTCAAGCTGTTCGTCACCCGAACGCTGGAGAAGCAGCTCCTCCTTGTGCTCCCTATACCGAACCTCCCTTGGAGGATCCTCTCTGGTCCTCTGTCCAAGTCCAGAGAGACATGCGAGGGAAGGAGCCACGGGTCATATGGTGTCCTCTGACCCACAGAGGCAATACCAAACTCTTGGAGCTGCCTCACAGGAGAGCCTGGACCTGTCAACAGATCGATCAGTGCAGGAGGAATTCATCAGCGTTTGCAGACAAATCGATGCTTTAAGCATCTGCAGCGAGACCATTGATTTATAAAGCTAACTCTGACCATATTCAGGACCTAAAAGGAGTGTCTTCTTTGTGCAAAAAGTTGGATTTTTACAAAGTATTTAATAGTGCATGTCAGCTTAACATAAATTATATAAGAACTATAGCTGCCAAAAGGTTTTTGGAAGTTTGATGAGATTTTGTGCGTAGTTATCGAATGTCACTGCAGGTCTCAAGTGCCAAGATTGTTTAAAAAAAAAAAAAAAAAAAAAAAAAAAAAGGCGGTTTGTACATTTTACATGTTTGATAAATGCTGGTGAAAGTTTGTTAAATTAAGAGTAACATTTTACTGAGTGGGATAACAATTCAGATTTGTACAAATGTTTTTATTGCATTTCAACATTCCAATAGATAGTAATGTGACTAAGTCAAGCACTTAAATACTACTGAAGTCATAACCTTTACAGCTGTAACGTCATTAAATACTGAGCTGGGTTGTCAAAATATAAACTCCCCCATCCATTTTAACACATCTTCCTCAGTTGTGGTGCAGCAGTGCCCTCTAGTGGTGATAAAGCACACTATATTTATCAACTGCTTCTATGAAAATAATCGAAACAGCAACATCTGTGACTGGTATGCTAATTTGTTTAAATATAATTTTCCTAAACAAACTGTTTAATAAAGTTTGTTTCATAAGTGACATCTTACAACATGACAGTAGTCCATACACAGTATTATGCTTTTATTCTTTGACATTGAACAGCAAAGCAACTTTCCTCTGATGTAAACATGTTTTTGAAGTGATATTCCTCATAATCCCCAAGTGGATTTACTAAATACTCAGTCATTTTACATTTATCTAGACAAAAACAAACAAATGAAGGTTTTGGTTGCCGCTGTTGTACGGCAGCTGTCGTGAGGCTGAAATCATACAAAAGCAACAAAGGACGAAAAAAAATTAAAATAAAGATCACTATTGTGCTTTCTGAATCAACTAACAGGTCTCAGAACTTAACAATTAAGACATTTTAAAACCTGAATTAAGTGGAAAACTGAAAAGAAGCAGCTAAATATAGGTATACATTTAATATATTTTCATGTACATATTTCGTTATCAGTCCAGTTGCAAGATCTGCTAGTCATGTAAACCCTGTGCAGAGTGAAGCAGGACAGAGAAAGCAAAGTAGCTTTAATATTTTGGGACACTGGAGGAAAAAAAATAATATATATNAACATCCAGTATGAACACTTTAGAAAAGCCTACTCCTAGATAAGCTTACAAATGTAGAAGAAAAGGAGACGGAAAAGTCTGAATCATTATGCAGTTTGAATGCATTTTCATTGAGCTGTCGTGTCACTTTTATCCATCTGTTTCAAGGCATATCTCTGGTGAAATAACTAAATAAATAAAACTTATTACAGAGAATCTATGAAACACCATGAGAGCACAGGAAGTTAACGGGAGACAAACTTGTTTGCACCAATTTTGGTTTTAAGTTACAAAAGAAGAGTGTCAAAAGAGGTGTAAATACACTTGGCAGTACGTATGCAATTAAAGCAGAATATATAAATAGAGCCACGTTTGGCTAAGTGAAAAAACAAACATGCATATCAAAAACCCTTCATGCTCATTTCAAAGCCCCCCCAGCCTATACAGGTTCAATATAAAGTTTTATCTAAAAGTATTCAAATTATGGGCAAACTAATCCATCTCTTTATTATTAACCACTCCTGATTGATGCGTTGTAGTCTTTTTAAAAACATACCTGATCTTAAGAGCTGGGATGGGACTAGTTGGTTGGCTTGTCTGAGAGGTAAATGAAAAGCCACAGTTGTAAAAACTGTGGGTCTGTCTGCTGCTTACGTGTAACATTCGAGTTGACACGATTAATGACAACAGCCAATGTCACAAAGCTATAAATGCACAAGTAAACAGCATGAGGTGGAATATAAACAGCTCCTCAAGCAGTGATGACTCAGAAATGTAAAAAAAAAAAAAAAATGTTATCTGAGACAGATTGGCATACTGCAGATGGAAATACAAACATTTAGTCGTGTATTCTGCTCATACGCAGTAGTGTGTTGAAGGACTGGGATGAGTGAGGCTTCTGATAAGAAGCTTTGCTGGTAAGCGGGGATCCCACAAACACTGAAAAGAGATGGCAGTTTCTGACAGGACAAATAAATACAGCGCACCTTTACTTTGTCCCAAATATACTGTATCGCACAACCCTTCAGTCATACATTCCCTCACTTCTGTCAACACACACAAACACACATAACTGGAATAGGGCCGCACACTTGATACAGATGTGTATGTCATTCCAAAAACACCCTGATGCGCCACTTCTGAAGTGCAAAGTCCGAGGTGTTCAGAGTCGGTGGTGATTTGAAGATTCTCACTTCGCTACGATGCTCCGCCTCTTTCCTCCCAAAACCAGCTGATTAGGATCAGAGAGAGAGAGGGGGGAGTGGATGTGATGCAGGGGAGGTCAGAGAGGGTTTAGTAGGTGGTTTGTGTTTGGCAGAAGTGGCGAGTTAACATTTGGTCACCATTAGATTGGGTATGAACTGCACTCCGCATCCCAGTTCAGTAAAGTCGCTTCTCATAACTGTAAAGAAACAAAGTTAACATTAAAGTTTATTTCTTATCAAAGTTTTCTAAATGTAAACAAAGAAAAATGCCCCTTAAAAAGATTAGTGTTACTGATGCTAGCAGAGACAACAGTGGAAACTGAAGCCAAGTGGTTACCAAAGCTAAGGTTTCTCATCGGGATGCTGGGTGAACATGCTGGTGGTCATGATATTTGTTAAATGTACAGGCTGTGTTTTGGAATTATCTTGCTGAAATAAGCAAAGCCTTTCCAGAAAGAGATTTAATCTAGATGACAAAATGTCAAATACCAACACAGATGCTGGATAAAACACTGTGTCTGTATTACCCGTCCGTAACCATGAGGACACTATTCAAGATTTATTTATTATCTTTATCTGTTAAATTTAACACTTTCCTGCCTACTTTCTTTAAAAAAGGTAAAGTGTGGAAAAACGATTGGCATAGAAATGACTTTAAGTGCAAAGAACAGTGAATAGATGGTGGCCGTCAGTTGCCACAATTATTCCAGACAAACATGTTTTCATCTGCAAGTGGATCCAGGGGCCTCAGCTGCAGCGATGATGCACTACAGGTAACTACTTTAACATTGTGTATGGTCTTCTACGGTCCGTTTAAGGCATTATTTATCCAAAATATCCAGATTTTAAAGATTATATTGGTAGTTTTGTTCTCACCCTTTTATAAAAGATTTCTCTGAATCTTTACATTGTGTGTATCCCTCCAGTTTTGGTGATGAGACACTGATCATTATTTATTAATATTAAATCTTTCAGAAAGACTTTCAAACTCAAAGAATGGTACTGACAAGCTGACCAATCAGCCTAATTAGTTATTAGTTCTCCCACTGAGTATCTTATCTCCCTTGTAGTATTTTATTAGAACTGCTGATGTCAATTTCAAAATCATTTGTTTTAATCCAGTTTTAACATCTGAAATGTCCTTAGAAAACTAGAACACAAGATTTTATTTCTTAACTAATCTTTGCATTCAGTGTCTTTGTGAACAAATATGATGTGTTCTATGTTACACTGAACATCCAAAGGTGGGATTTAGAGCATCAAACATTTTCCATGTTGGTATTTTTTGTACTTACGAGTGAAGTCCATGAACACCTCCTTCCACCTGTGCAGACATTGTCCGCTTCTCAAACTTCAGCTCCCCAGAGTACATCATAGACCTGAGAAAGGTAAATAACAATAAATATGATGCACACACAAGTAAACATTTATATTACAGCTGGAAAAAGTTCACAGTGACGACTAACCGGAGAACAGAAAGACTCTTTGCTCCAATGTCCTGGCAGCCATGTTGGATACCGGCTATAAGGTAAGGTACAAACTTGTGGATGGAGCCCTTGTCCTGGACTGAACCCGACACACCCTGAGCTACCTTCACCTTGTCACCCTCACTGTGGATGAAATGTCACTCCATTAATATTTTGTCTATTTAACTACATTCATATTTGGGACCTGTGAGCTCTCACATACCTAAAATAACGTTTCTGACTGCTGGTGTTTTTCTCCATAGCATCCAGGGAGCCCATGCCTCTGTATTTTTTCAGCCGTACACCATCTGAGAAGAAGTACTCTCCAGGAGCCTCAGTGGTTGCTGCTAGCAACGAGCCCATCATAACTGGAGCGGAAGAAGGGAGAGAATTAAGTGTGTTTCTGCATTTACATAACCAAACTTAATCTCTTCTGTCCACAAGCTTTGTTTTATGAAGTGTAACAAGTTGTACGAAATATTGAAAATCAAGATGGAGGCTTTCCCACATCACGTCGTTACAATTCTGCATCTCAGATCTCACCAGTCGATGCTCCCAGAGACAGAGCTTTCACCACGTGGCCCACAGTCTGGATGCCCCCGTCAGCAATGACTGGTACACCGAAACGCCTGGCGTACTCCGCTACCTTGTACACCGAGGTTCCCTGGGGTCGGCCACACGCCATCACTGGAGGGTGGGAAACATATCTGACGCAGTAGCCACGGACACAAAACTTGGATGATAAAATGGGCACATCTTAGCTCAGAATTTATCCCTATTCTGGATTTTGCTCCAAGTCATTTCTTCTGTTCTAGTTGATAAATGTGACCCAGTCTGAACCTGATGCTTGTCTCCATGGTAACAGAATGGAGGCCTTGGAAAATCACCATGACAACCAGGAGTGGTCTCAGGGTATCTGTTACCAATAGAAACTGATAACCTTTTCTTCTTATTGTAGCCACTTGCAGAAAAGAAATGCTCATTTTGTTTTGTTTTTTTTCTTTAATCCTATTTAATCACTGTCTGCTTGTGCTCTACATTAATAACTGTTAAAAGTCCATTTCTGCAATGCCCCTGCTGTGTGTTCAGTAGTCCCGTACCTTCCTGTGTGATGCAGATGGAGCCACAACCCATGCCAACTCTCAGAGCGTCCACACCAGCATCAATCAGATTCTTGGCCTGAGCTGCTGTTACCACTGCAGAATAAGAGTAGAAAGAAGAATAAATGTACAGTAAATGTCTTCATGTTTATGCCTAATTTAGAATAAATTTAACAAAAGTAGCCATAGGATGAATAATTTATTCGTGTTCACCCACAGTGTACATATTTAAAGTCACAATCAAACCATTATAAGGTTTCCTAATGCGACCAACTCACCATTTCCTCCTGCAACTTGTAACTCTGGATACTTCTGTTTGATGTAATTTATCATGTTGATCTGATACACAGAGTTGCCTTGTGAAGAATCCTACAGATGCATGAATATAACAATTCATAGGAGGGTTTAAGTTCAAACGTCATCTTTAGATATACCACATACAAACTTATTGTACAGAACCAAACACACAATCCAGCCATGATCTTGGCAACAATACCGAGACAGACTAATAATAGTTGCTACTCAGGATTTTGTTCCACTCTGAGCCTCTAACTGAGACAAATATTTGACTTAAGACACTAAATACTAAATCACAGAGGCATGAGGTGACAGAAAACCCAGGTTTTCATCCTTTTACTGTCTGGACATAACCTGACTTCACTGTTTCTACCTTTGGTGTGAATGCACCTTAGAAAAAGTGTATGAGGGTATGTTGTTCATCGTGGAGCTCTGGTTCAACTGCATCTTACAACTTCACTCAAACAGAGGAAGCAACTGACCAGCACAACAACATCCACTCCAGCTTGCACCAGCAGGTCCAGTCTGTATTTGTCATCCTCCCTGGTCCCGATGGCGGCACCACACAGAAGCTGTTTGCGTGAATCTTTGGATGCAAGAGGGTAGTCTCTGTTCTTCTTTAAATCTGTCCTGGCAATAATGGCCACCAGCTCGTCATTATCATTTACAATGGGAAGCTTGCCTGGTGAGATGGGAGAGGAAGAAGGGAGGTCACATTAAATTACATGAAGATAAAGTCAACACTGTGCTGTCACACAGACTTTAATCCACCTTTTTTGCTGCGCTGCAGGATGTCGTTGGCTTCTTTCAGTGTAACACCTGCTGGAGCCACCACCAAATCCTCCCTCTTAGTCATAGCCTGAAAAGCCACAGCAGTGGTTCAGTGTTTGAAATAACCAAGGGATTTTTTAAATCAGTGCATGTAGTTTTCTTTTTAAACATACCTCCTCCAGGGGTTTGACATGGTCTTTCTCAGAGAGGAAGTCAATGTCTCTGGAGGTGACGATGCCCACCAATTTGCTGCCCATTTTTCCTGTCTCTGTGACAGGAATACCAGAGAAACCATGTCTTACTTTGGCCTCAAACACATCCCCAACTGTGTGACGTGGACTCATAACGACTGGATCTGTTATAAATCCCTGCTCAAACCTCTGAAAACCAAGAAACAGCAAACACAACGAGGATTAAAGAGGATCATTTTAGCTTTTTTTCTAAGCAACAAAAATAGCTCAAACTCAAACTCCACACGAAGAAAACAAACCAAAAGCAGCGCGCACACAGCAAAACAACAAAAACACACACAAAACAAAAACAATCATTACCATATCCTAAATAAAACGACAAGATGAGACAAAAGATGAAAAGTCAGGAGTTTGATCATAAGAACTCAGTGATGCCGCTTTGATTTGGATTATTATTAAATCAGGTGAGAGATGTTAATAAAAGAACAAACTATAAAACCATCTACTGCTACAGGTCAACATGACTGCATTAGAAATGAGATGATGAGAAATGCAACACTGTTTGCAGATTATAGTTTACCTTGACCTTGCGGACCTCATTAGCCTGGAATTCTGGGGTGCAGTTGTGATGTATAATACCGATGCCTCCCATTAGCTACCAAATGTACAAGTAGAGAAATTTTACTTCACAATTAAGCACTTTAGGAGACAAAATGATTGAAAACTTTCTGCAGTTTCTTACCGCCATTGCAATGGCCATGGCTGACTCTGTGACAGTGTCCATAGGAGAAGAGATGAGAGGAGTTTTCAGGGTGATCTTTCTGGTCAGAGCTGATGTCAGATCCTAAAAAGACAGAACGAGGGGCATCTGTAGTGTTTCACACAGCCTCCACCAGGGGGCAGACTGCACTAAAAAGCTACTATAATCCTCAACTGATGCCTTTATGTGGTTGAGGTTTCTAAATATGACAAGAAAAGGACATAGCCTCAAACAACAGGAAGCCAGAGAGTTTGCTTTAAGCTACCTTACATTTCAGTGATGTGTTTTTCTTCAGTGAATAACAGCCAGTTTGGCTCCATCTGTGATCTGAGATGCATGTAAATTAAACTAATACCGGTACATCTTGCTCTCAGAGGTAGAAAGCAGACATTTTCTTGACTTGCTGTAGCATGGCTGATTTCCAGCTGTCCAAACAGCAACATTTACCTTCACTTATCACAGATTCCCACAAGAACCGGCATATTTTTGTTTTCTTTTCCTGGGTGAGAGGAAAATAATGACATTCCTAGCACATGGGAAACCAGCAAACTAGTTCCACTGGTGTCTAAGCCTTACTCTTTATCTGACACAGACATAAACTATAGGAGCTGCTGCGTTTTTCAGGGGGGGGTTGTGGTAAAGGCAAGAAAAAAGCCCCACTGCACCAACCCGCCAAATTCAACAGATTTAGGGAAGCATGTTGAGAACATCACAACCCTGCAGAATGTCCTACAATAGCACCTTGCATACGTGGCCCCTTGTCATGTTTCTAACACCTCCAAAAATATCCCCACTTCATTTGTTTTAGGAAGATGTGATTTAGTTTGACCCACTAACCAGGGAAATATCTCACACTGTAAAAAGAGGCTGTGAGACATGAATGTAAACACATGGGTGTGTGAGCAGTTAATGAGCGGCAAAAAAAGAAATGATGCAGACAGGAAAAACACACTTTCTGCAAAAGCTGCAGTTACAATGTGGAGCTGAGGTCTAGAACAAAGAGCTATGTCTAATAAAAATGCTCTTCCAAGACTGGTCTGTCTGTGCCACATCTGCCATCATGAGGGAGGGAGAGACCAATCTGAAGATATGCTTGGCTTGCATGAAAGAAAAACTGTTCCTACTCTGATGTTACACTTATTTGAAAACAGTAACCGACCTTGCACGGCCTTTCATGCTCTCAAACATGACCTTCACACATCTGTGTGTACTCACCACTTCATCGGAGGTGAAGTCGATAAAGCCAGGTAAGATCAAGAAGTCACTGAAAGACATAAAAGGAAACATAAAATGAGGAGCGAATGATCACAATTATTATGAATGAATACAGATTATGTACAAATCAGAATACATAACATTTACAAACACCATGGATGGAAAAGTTCCCCTACTTTCTGAGTGGCAAACAGGGTGAAATGAAAGGTGAAAAAATATTGACAAGCACTGATCTGAATGTGACATAAAACTAACAAAACTTGAACGTGATCCAAGTAAATTCTGCAGCGCTTCAGTTTTTTTTTATTATCTGAAACCAAATTGAAACCTGGACACCGTTCTTGAATTAAATTCTCTTNATGAAACTTGGACACCGTTCTTGAATTAAATTCTCTTTTGTGTCCATTTGTGGTTCCCGGGAAATAAAGTGGCACAGCAGCTGAAAAGACACCAGTTGCAGCTGGATACTGCCTGAACCTGGTAAAAAGCTACAGCAGACCTCTTTTAGCTCTTGGTTTGTACAAATAACAAGCTAGATTGAGATAAGTTGAGGAGAGAAAGCGAGAGACTGGAATGGATGTGTTTGCTTTCCTGGCTGAGTCTGTATGTATTTAGTGGTTTTTGCAGATGGGTGTGAAAACAAGCAGGGGACAGATGGAAAGACAGGAATAAGGGATGCTTTATATACTGCAAGTGGATTCTGGTGGAAAGTATGCAGTCGGAATAAATCAAAATGAATAATGCCACTGGTCGGCGTGACCAGTCTAGAGAAGAATGAAGGCTGAGAGAGAAGAAAGAAAGGCTACTCGAGGACATGAGACGTCTGGGATGCTGCAGGCCAGGAGTCACATTTGCTGTCCTCTATTTAGAGCGCAAACAACCTCAAACATAAAGCACTAAGACACATCTGCTAGCGCTTAGCAGCCCCAAACCTCAGCTGCTGAACTGACTGAGTCAGGGAGTAAACCAGAGCCTGCTGTGTTGGCTTTCAGTCCTAAAGAAAACACTGGCTGCCTCGCGGCCATATTATGGTTTTCATTTGAATGTTAAATGTAGACAAATGCACAATGCTAAGAGGGAGTGTTCCAGCCACTCAGCACCCAGAGACCGAGTTTAACATCATAAACTTCTGTGCAACTGAGTGTCATTAAGTTTGTGTGACAGAGAATCTACCAGTAGACTCAATCATAAGCAATCAGCAGGAGCTTCTAACATCATACCTGAAGTAATTAACTGTGACTTTACTGTCAAAATCCTTCTCAGCAACATGGTGAAGTTTCAAACACTACAGGGATTCANTATATCAACACCATACCTGAAGTAATTAACACCTTCTCAGCAACACGGTGAAGTTTCAAACACTACAGGGATTCATGTTTTACTGGATGCACAAGTAGCCTTCAGTCAGCCAAAATACCTCATCTCTGCAACCTGTGAGGTTTTTTTCCATGCCTGACCTTTTCTGGCGAGCCCCTGGTGTTTTTAACTGATGATTAATTCATGGTCTGGTACTTTTAGTTATGCAATTTGCAGTAAGAGCAGGATGCTCAGCAAAGCTTAAGAAAATAAATCTATGCAGCATATATGAATCTGAAACCACAAGCTTCGTTTTGAGTGAACGTAATCAATGCTTGTGATCAGGGTGCAGGTGCTTACAGCATCCAGCCGTCAGGCTTTAACATAAACAGAAGCAAATCTGATTTTAGCAGTAATTAAAAAAAGGCATTTTATGATGGGTGTGCCTTATTTACAACTTTGTTTCCCAGAAAAGTACACAAATCCAGACAGTCAACTACACAGCAAAGACTTTTTCAGCATTTAGCTTCAATTATGTCATTTAGAGTCTGGATTCTCAGTCTTGTGTGAAGAGCAACAACGAAGTGTCTAAAAAACTTTAAAATGTCTAGACAAAAATTACTCTTAATGTGTATAATACACATCCACTCAAAGCCATTTCAAAAAATGCAAACAGATATGAAGTGAAATTTTGCTTGTGGTTTTAAAGTTTTCAGGAAGTAGCTACCTTCACAAATCTGCTCCTGTTTTCCTGTTTTTGTGCATCACATTACAATGTTTTCTCCATCAAGCTAACATAAGCAGATAACACCAGAAGTAGACCCTCCACCACTGCTGAGGTGGCATTTCTGTGCATGTTAAGAGTAGAACAGATGAGTCAAACTATGTCAAAGAAATCTGGAAGGACTTGTGAATTTCTTGGCTGTTTGAACAGAAGTGGAAAACTTTAAATGTGGTAAGAATAAATAAATAAGGAGGAAATGCGGAGAACATGGAGCTTTACTTCATGAAGGTTGCTGCTGTCCAACATTGAGGAGGGCAGTGGTTGACACGGCGTGTTCGCATCGGGAGGAAAACCGGACATACAGAGAGCAGAGAAGCTATGACAGGCTGTCATGCTCAATAAAACACTGGATTTTATTCACAACAACAACAAAATATTGTAAATTTTGGTGAGCAGTAGTCAATCACTAAATAGTACGTATCAATGTTGCCGTCTAGCTTAACGTGGAGAAATAGGTAACGTTTGTTATTATGCTAGTTAATGCTAATGAGACAGGATGCTGTGGTGTTGCTGAGAGTAAATGACTAATTTGGGGAGAGATTATCAAATGTAACGTTACGTACTCTTATCAGGGCAACATTGTAACCAGAAAATAAAAATCAGTCAATAACACAAACTGATTGCATACAGCAGCGTCCTGCAGCCTGAACTAGTTCTCAAAATTATGTCAAATACCTGACAAAATAGAAAATAAACAGCCTTTGCAAAAGTTTGAAGCCATTTTATTTCCAACTTTTGATCGCTTGAGATTTGCATTTTATATTCCAATGCAGATTGGATGTTATTAACAGTAGTTTCTGACATATGAATCATAGTTTAAAGCACTGATGTCCAATATGAAAAACAGAGTAACTTAGATGCCCTTATCAATAAATGTAGACCACTGTCTTACGCTGTTAATATATACTGTTAAACTTGTACCCAACCTCTCGTCTGCTGACAGCTGTGATAGGGACAATTTCCCACCCCATTATCCTAAACAGGATGAATTGATTTTAGAAAAGTGGATGGCCTTTCCATCCTCATTCACCTCAAGCCCTCCAGTAATTCACATGATATCAAGTTAAGGCCGTCACATGTGCAACCTTTCCTTCAGACATGATGCACTTCATTAAAAACCACACAGACACTCACATACAGTAACGTTTTCACCTCAATTACAAGCCAGAAATAGCATGATTAAAGCCTAGAATTTAAGACCTTCCAACTGAGAACTAATGAGTCCTTGGGGGAGTGCGGCACGGGCATGTTACGCATTGATTTATGTTGTGTGGGGACTGACTGTAGTAGTTGTTAAGGGCTGCAGAAAATGTATTCAAGAGTTAAAGCACTGCGATGGATTTGTGGAAATGTTTTCCAAGAGTGAAAACAAAGGGAAAGAACAGACGCATGCATCTCAACGCTATTTATGGCCATCAAAACAGAAGATGGATTACATATTTATTTCAGGCTAAATTCATGATGAGCTGATCCTTGAAGCATGTGCCACCTGCATGCTAAGAGGAGAGGAGGGTGAGAAATGTTTAGGAGGTGAGAAATTGGTGCTTAATTAGAACCTCTGTCAGGGCAAAGCATTGGGGAGAAAGGGCACGAGGTCTTATGTCATGCAATCTGTGATCATGGGACAAGTCGTGCACTTTGCTGATTAGTTCAAGTTAATAATGCAGTCGTGTTTAACGGAAGCAAATTTCATCCCCATGACCATGATCAAGTTAAGCATTCAAAAAAGCGCTGCATTTACCGTCTCCATTCATGCACTTCAGTCCATGACAAAGATTTGGATTTATTTATTATCAACATTAAAGTTGCTTTAGAAGGGCAATAATTTGCTTCCCTCTTTTGAATTCACCATGTGGAGAGACAGAGGATTTTTAACAGTTTGAAGATGACTGGTTTACTCACTTGTAAGTCAACCCATCTCCTTTAGAGCATAGCTCTTCAGCCGTATGACCATCCGAGACAACACACTGTTGGTCAGATCTGCTGGTTCAAAATGTGTTGGCCATTACAAAGCACTGGTGTGTACACTTCACCCACCATTTGAGGTTTTAAACATCAGGAAAGCTCATTACTTTGCAGAGATTTTCGGAAAACAAATCAAAGCTGGCGATGCAGGGACACTTACTTGTAAGTAAGGCCGTCTCCGACTGAGAAGAGCTGCTGAGCTGAGAGTCCATCATCAGGGACGTAGCCTGTGCCACCACTGATTAGATAATCCGCCATGCTGTCAAATGATAATGAGAAGCAATTTCAGTCAAATTTGCAACAACAAACAACATAAACATGCTTTCTGCANGAGAAGCAATTTCAGTCAAATTTGCAGCAACAAACAACATAAACATGCTTTCTGCAAAGTATAATGATGCTCTGCAAAAACAGCAGGCATCAACTAGGCAGACAGAGCTGGTGACCTTATATGGAAGACATAACCATGGTAACATCAACATCCCCCGCCAGCCTAGGTCAGTGCGCCTGCGCATTGGGTGCAAACCACATCCCTTCCTCATAAATAACACTGTAATAAAACTTGAAACCTTCCTGTCATCTCTCAGGGAAAAGTAACTCGTAAAGCCAAATTCCTCATGATTAAAGAAAACATACTTAGACTAAAAGAATAGAAACATAAAATCACGAATTATGTCAATTCTGCGTGATCCTGGGCTTATTAAAAACAAATAATAAAAAAAAAAAGATAGAAATATACCCGATTCTTTATCCACAAAAAGGTCCTCTATCATTGTTTCCAGAATTGAATTTAACACCACGAAATAACAAAAAGAAAGAAAGAAACCGTGCAACGCCACACACGACCGCATGCGAAGCAAAACATGGCCGAGTGACCCACTAACACAAAAACTGCACCGCTGTAGCTAACGGTCGGGTCATGATTTCGATATTGAAGCTTAGATACCTGAACTATGGCGGGGAATGCTTGATAGAACAAACGCTGCGCAAAAGACGCTCAATAAACACCAAACTGTTTTACACCTCCACTCGAGCTTTGACATATATTTAGCAAGTGACCTAGATTAGAGATTATCAGGAGCTAGCAAACATTAGCTGCCTGCGCTGCGAACCGAGAGATAACAAAAATATGGTACTTCAGGCTCATCTTTGTTGTTTCCACGGAGGGGCGACCGCAGCATCCACGCTGCTGGTCACTGGTGCTACTCTGTCCACGCTAGCCCTTTGCAACTATTATATTTCAAAAGCACATGCCCTGTGTTGTCTCTTATCATCCTCTTTTAACTGCGTTTTGAGAACAAAGGCACCATACACTCACAAAACTGTACTTTCCGGTTTTTTCCCCCGTTTCACTTGTGACTGACTTAGCTTCTGCAGTTATAGGACTAAACAAACATTATCATGAATGCATGTTTACAGGATATATGTGGATCTAACAGGTGAACCAACCATAAAGACTGAAACCTTACAAATATAAGTTGTAACATCAGAATTTAACCCGTTATAGGGTTCGTGTATATATTGTCAGTAATATAAAATACTTCACTACACAATAAAGAAGCTGGGAGAAAAGAGCTTTATTATTTTGAGGTTTTTGAAGCAAGTTTGGTGGTGCGTTCAGACGCGCAAGCATCCAAGATTAATATAAAAAGAAACGCAAATCCCCGTTTAACTAAGTTACTCATCTAAAACTTTATTAGAATAAACATTAATCGACCCAACGCATGAAGAAATAGATAAATACATGTTAAAGTGCAACGAGGTAGCTTCTTCAATCATTAACATCAATAGCAGAGAGTAATGTCTGATAATAGACAGCGTAATCACCAGCAGCTAATATGACAAGCACTTATCCAAACTAACATTCAGCGATGACTGATAAACTAACACAGAAGTTAACAAAGACCTCGTGTTTATCATGAGGCATTAAAACAAATAAATTGTTCTCACGAGCTATGAGACGTCATTAAGCTAATGCTACGATGTAAACTTAATGATACGTCTTTATATTATTTATCAGAATCTGGAGGTACGTTTATACTTTTAACGACACTATAAATGTCATGAGCTCATAATAATAGTGAACTAGTGGCAGACCATACACGAGCTGTGTGCAGACTAGTTGCAGACATGTGGGAGCGACTGCTAGCATTTAGCCTAGCATTAACGGCTTGGTTATTAAGACTTCACCTGCATTAAAAGCTCACGCGACTTCAGTGTAAATGTATGGCTTGTTTAGTCGGCACGGCAGTTTTTTTAAACCATTATGCGTCTTCCCTCGAGGAAAGGGGATCATCTTTTCCTGGGGAACGCAAGCTAGCAGCCTCGGAGAGCTGATGCCCACGTTGATGGAAAGGAAGCAACTTTCCAGCAGTGAGTCTACACAGAGAACAAATTCAAAGCGATTACAGAAGCAGGCATACTACCTGGTAGAAGACACCGGGTGAAAACACGGGTAGTTCGCGGCTCCAAGATGTAAAAGACCGGTCAGCAGTGAAAGGAATCGGGAGTGATTGTCGCTGTCTGAACACAGTGTTGGTGTTATGTACTGGCTGCAGCGTCACTCCCCCCCCCAACACCGTAGGGACGCGTTAACCCCCTGCATCCTGCTGGACCACATGTAGAATGACAGGGGTTAATGTGCAACGAAAAATGGCTTTATGCACAGCAATGCTGCCTAACTGGTTCCTACCAGCAGTCTAATGATGATTATCTTTGCAACAGTCTAATACACTTTTAGTTTCCGGCCTTCTCCCATTATAATATCACTATAACATTGTTTTTTAATGCATGCGCTTGCTGTGTTAATACGATTAATTAAAATTAAAATAAATCCTGGTTAAGTTTTTTTTCATGAAGGACTGGGAAGGAGGAGGGGGGACTGATGCGGATGCTATTCAAGGTAGCATTAACTGGACAAACCTGCATGACTGTGACGCAGTACATAGTGTGTTGGCATAACATTTAACACACACACACACACACAC
>CM047997.1:22498633-22509546 GCA_026261665.1 Melanotaenia duboulayi
TGAACTAACTAACTTAGTGAGACATCTTGAAATTAAGCAACAGTGTCTGAATTTTGGTCACATGCAAATGACCTTAACTGGATTAAATGTAGGGATAAATCACCCCCAACCACATTTTATTCACATGATAACAGCTGCACGTAGTGAGCAGGAAAGTTGCACGTGCTCTAAAGATCTGTATGGCTGAGCTATGCAGTCAAAGAAAAAGTGTTATCTGGTGTATAACTAGATCAAAGTTTCTGTCTTCTGCTCTACTATGATGTTTTTATGAGATGTTTATTGTATGCAAAACTGGTTCAAGTACTGTGCATTTCAAGTGTTCATAGGAGTCTATTAAAGAAGTGAGAGCAAGCTCGCTGAACATGTGATACACATTAAAGCACATTAAATCTGCCAAGAGGGATAAATTCAAACTTTTGGAAACAAATTTCAGACATTAACTAAAGACATGTCGCTATTGTAACTCAGAATAATTCACATTCCTCCTTTGCTCTTTATTAATTTAGGGCTACTAAATGTCCGCCAAAGTGGTTCAGGAGGTTTTGTTTCCCTTTCTGCATTACTGTGATATTAAATATGGGTCATTGCAGATATGGGTCAGTAGTTCCGTTATGCACTGTAGCTATTCTGAGTACTTCATTCAGGCTTGTTTATCCTCCCTGTAGCATGCTGCTCGCTTTTGCCTTGATGGCGCATCACTGAGCTGTCAGTTGTGCACAGGTTAAAAATAACACCTGCCAACTTAAGTTAAGCCAATTTTTGTTCTGTTATTGGCTGCTCATGAGCCAGAAGTATCATATGTATGGGCTTCAAAGTACTCCAAAAAGATGTGTGTGAGTCGGTGTAATGGATTTGTAAACTGATCTATTGTGGTGTGAGTACATGTAACGTGACCGGACAACATGCAGTTCATTTACATGTGTGACCTTACAAGGAACAGCCAGTGAAAGCATGACAGTCGTTGAACTGAGCTCAAATGATTGTTTTATTTTATTATAAACCTGATATTTGTATATGTTGTTTATATTAAAGGATTTTAAAGGGAATTTCCCTCTTTTGTTTCAAATCAAATCAAATCAAATTTATTGGTATTGCATAATTAATAAAAACAAAGCACTGAACAATTTTCAGAAACAAAGCAAAAANAAAATCACATCAAATTTATTGGTATTGCATATTTAATAAAAACAAAGCGCTGAACAATTTTCAGAAACAAAGCAAAAACAATAATGAAAAACTAAAAAAAAGCCTACAGCAAAATTAATAATGAATAATAAAATAAAAAGTTTTTAAAAAGAGTTCTTACTTTAGCCTTGAAGATTTTTTGGCTACTTTTAGAAGGGTAAAATGAGCCATGTTAAGTATTTAAAGATCCGTATTCTCACCTCTCCGGGCCAAAACCTGCCTGAATCCTTGTGGCATTGTATCGCTGGGCTGCAGTCTCATGGCCATGTCCGTGTGAGATTTGCCGGGCATAACATCCCCCTTCCCTGGATGAGACACTGGTACATGACGGCTGAGTGTCCCCTACAACTTTTCGGTAGTCCACCTGCTGGCTCTCTCTTGCTTCGTATCCGAATCCTTCCATCTCTCTCCAAGGTCAGACTGAAGCCAGCGGCCTCTCAGTCTTGTTTTGTTGCCACTTACAGCAACAGTTTCTTGTTGTTTCAGGGTGAATTTACAAAATATCAGAAGATATCCAGCAGCTGAAGGTTACTTTAGGGAAAAGAAAACAGACTCACTTCTTGAAATCCCTTCTTGAATCCATGTGAGAGTCATAATCCAAGTTTAGCAAATGCTATAAAGTTTACAATTTGCAAAACAAATGCATACTTAGATCCCAGAGTCTGCTCCGGTTACTCTGCGGTTGCTTTCCAAACTAGCTTAGAAGCTAAAAAGCTGAAAACCTGTGCCAGACTACTTCGTCTGCCCGTGCACAGGATGCACCTGCCTACAGAGAGACACCAGCCACCTCTGGGCGTGTCACCAGAGGGCGTCACCTAGGAGATTCTCCCACTGAGAGGGCGTCACCGTGGTAATGATGCCAGCAGCAGAGCGTTGTTGTACTGATGTCTCTAACATCTTAGAGATTGTTTTTATTTTGCACTGTACTTAAATGTGGGATAAAGCTCTCACAGCCCAGAGCACTGAGTTGAATAAAGTAAGTAGTACCTTAACTGTTGAGTGCTCCATGAAGCTCTATTTATGACATGCTCTCTTTCTATGCATGGGTTAATCCGGCTTTCTAGCAGTGGCACCATGTCATTATCACAAAGAGGATTTCAGTATTAGAATGAAGTGGAGCACTGGTGAGAGCAAGCTCTGCAAAGGGAGCAGCACATAGCTACAGACTTAAAAGCAGTGTCATCATTCTGCTGTGTGGTTTGCACCATGTTCAGACCTGAATTCAGATCCAGTGTGATTTCTTTTCATGTTTCTCAGACTTTGAGCTGGCCTCATAGAATATTTTGGTCTTCATTCCAGAGTTGAGGGTATCTGCGCAGAGATTTAAAATAAAGCATTTCCAAATAAATTGGAAAATTCTCATTTGTCCTTAGTTTTTTGGGAAACTTTTGCAAATGGAAAAGATTCCCATCCATAAACACACACATCTGAGCAATCTCGTGTCAAAGGGATCTCCTCCAGGGGACAGACTGTGACAGTTGGTAACAAGTTAAGACGGAAAATCCTCTTAGTCTGTCCTTGAAGCTTCAGGAAATTCCCCATTTCCAATCACCATGTCTTTGACACAAGGTAACACAAACCTGTCACCCTTAAATCAGGACAAATAAGAAGATATATTTTGGACATCTGTCAGGTTATCTATGGCACTAAAGGGCTGGTGTCACATGCAGGGAGACCCCGCTCTTAACTGCACATGTGCATGTACTCGAATCATCCCTGTTCATTCGATTACATTCATCATAATGAACGTCATGTGCGCAGCGTGGATAGTCATTGACTAGTTGAGACAAATCCGAGTCATAAGATTTCACACACAAGTAACTATTCTCAGCAAAAAACAGTTCTCCTTGTGTGGATAAGTGTGTGTGTGAGTGACTGGCCACTGAAGCTACAACCTCTCAGATGACCTGAATTGATTTCACATCAGACAGCTCTGATAAAGCACAGATTTTTTTTTTTTTTAACCACAATGACACCAAAAGAAACGTGTCTTCTTTTTCATCATCAGATTCTGTCTTTTTAAAACCCAGGTTCCTTTCTGTAGTAAAATGTTTTGTGGTGTGTTAGGGGTTTCACTTTTAATATCAATATAATCAAGGATTATAAAGGACTGATGACTACAGGATTTAGAAAAACTTGTCCGTGCATTATCTTTAGTAGACTGGATTACAGCAATGCTGTCCTCACAGGTCTCCCTAAAAAGTCCACCAGACAGCTGCAGTTAGTCCACAACGCTGCTGCTCGAGTCCTCACTAAGACCAGGAGAGTAGGTCCTATAACTCCTCACTAAGACCAGGAAAGTAGGTCCTATAACTCCTCACTAAGACCAGGAAAGTAGGTCCTATAACTCCAGTCCTCAGACCTTTACACTGGCTTCCTGTCTGTCAAAGAATTGACTTCAAAACTGTCCTGCTGTTAGTTTACAAAACACTGAGTGGTTCAGGACCAAAGTACATTCAGGATCTTCTGGTTCGTTATGAACCAACTAGATCCCTCAGGTCATCAGGGTCAGGTCTACTTTCTGTTTCCAGAGTCAGAACTAAATGTGGAGAGGTAGCGTTCACTTATTAGGCTCCTCACATGTGGAACAAACTCTTTTTATGCTTTTATTGTTTTATGTAAAGCACCTTGAATTGTCTTGGACATGAAATGTGCTTTACAAATAAACTTGTCTTGCCTTTTTATTTCTGAATTTCATTTTTCTASTCACTGGAGATAWAGCTTGGATTTGGATATTCGCCACTATTTCATGCCAATTTAACAAAATCACTTYCATTCATATCAAATCACAAAAATCAGCCCACGTATCAAAATAAAATTTTATTCCTAAGTTCATTTAAATGAAAAACAGTGTGTTCTTTTAGCAAAAAGGACTGCGCCACATTCTGTTAATTGAGCTTTAAAATGTTCATATCATGGCAAAAACATTAAAGTATACATTAGAGTCTTGATAAATATACATAAGTAGATTTTTTATTAAGTCAACAGTAGGTTAAAGGTGCAAAGTGTAATAATTACTGACCTCTAGGGGTAAAGCAATGACTCAAAATACCAAGCAGAGTTGTGAATGGAAAGTGGCCATCAATGGTCATAATTCTTTTGGACATAAACATGTTTTTGTCTATGAGTGAACTCAGGTGTAATAACACTACAGATAACTACTTCAACATTGTGTATAAGTGTACTGTCTTCTGCTATGATCCTTTTAAGGCATTTCTTGTCCTAAATGGGGTTCAAGCTCCTATCAAATAAAGCAGGAACTGTAACTTTAAAGCTCAGAGGGTTCGCACTTCACACATAGAGTTGTTTGTCCATTTAGAGACACCGTAGTAAAACAAGATGGCACAAATATGGTAGCTGCCATGTATGTGGACCCACAGCCAGTAGACATTAACGGTTCATTCTAAGAGAGTAAAACAATTTTAACAAAGGGATTAAATACTAAAAAAAACAGTTTTTATTGACAGATTATCTTTTTCTGTCACTGACCTTTGATTTTGTTACATGCTGCATCTTTAAAGCAACACTACATACAATTCAGAGCTTAAAACTTTGAGCTTTTGACACATTTTAATGACACACTTACACTCATTATGCACATTCCTGGAGCCACCATTGCCCTGCAGAGTCCTGCATGTGAAAAATGTGGCAAGGTTTGACGTGCCAGAAACTGGACATCAACACACTCGTCATTTTGAAAATTCACCGAGGCTGACTAAGCAAAGAAACTCAAGAGAACATCACCGAAGGAAGTGAAGAAAAGAAAGAGAGAAAGTAACAGAGCAAGAAATAAGACAAGAGTCAACATCAGACTGACTTTTACTGAGAGATCTCAAACTATACAGGATGCAAGACGGATGATGGGTGAAAATCCGCCAAAGTTCAGTAGTTTTGGTTTAGATCAACATGAGAAATTTTGTTTGTCTTTCTCACATATTTTTCACAAATGGTTACTGTAGAGATGCTTGATAGATGCTTTCAATTTGAATTGATAGCACTGGTTAAATGGTTGTTGACTGATGTAGATCAATGTGTTGTTACACCTCTGGTCATTTTCCTGTGAACAAGCAAGTAGAAGGAAAAATAATTTCCATATTTAATGTGTGATCTTAAATAAAATGGAGGACTTAACATAATATAGCCTCTATATATACAAATACTCTTACAATGAAAATAAATTTCAAGAACAAACTAAAAGACAGAAAAAAGAGAAAGAAAAATCTAGATTTTAAATCTGGAAATGACTAAAGAAACTTATCTTTAGACTGCACCATATCTAACAGACACAGTTGGGTCAATACAGTCAAGAAATATTGAACATTCCTGGGCCAGAGTCTGGTTGTGTCACCATAAGCTAAAACTAGGCCAAATGAAATAAATTAACCATTAAAATGCACAAACAAAAACTGGAAACTTTATGCCAAATATTTTAGGCTGTTAATGTTAGTGCCAAAAATCACAAAGTCAGCCTACTATCACCTTAAGAACATATCAAGGGTAAAAGATGTGATGTCTCAGCAGGACCTGGAAAAACTAGTCCAGCTTTCATCTTTAGTCGGCTTGATTATTGTAACAGAGTTTTTACAGGTTCTACCTAAAACATCAGTCAGACACCTGCAGCTGATCCAGAACTCTGCTGCTCCAGTCCTCACTAAGACCAAGAAAGTGGACCACATCAGTCCAGCTCTGAGGTCTTTACACTGACTGTCTGTTCAGTTTAAAGACCCACCTGTTTTTTACTAGTTTTTATTGAGAGTCCAGATCTGCATCTAGTTAAGGTGAAATCATGTTTTAACATTGTCTTTTCTCACACTACAACTTTATTTCTTGCATTTTATCTATTTTAGTTTAGCCTGTTCTTTCTGCTTTTTAATAAATTTTATTTCTTTTAATCTTTGTTTTTTTGCGCACTGTATTGCTTTCTGCATCCTGGTGTAATGTTTTATGTAAAGCACTTTGAATTGTCTTGTACATGAAATGTGCTATACAATTTGCCTCGCCTTGCTTAGTATATATGCAACACTGCTTTTTAAATGAAACGGTAAATTTTGTGGCTGTTGGCTATTAGTGCAGACATACTTGAAACCATCATTAATTTTATTTGTCTAATTTTACGTCTTCTTTACCAACAAGTTAAATTGTAAAACATGACAGGTTAAAAAACAGAAGTAGAAAAAAAAACAGTTGCAGCAGCTCAGGTGTAATACAGTGAAAAACGGGGGAATTCTTGTTAATGTGAATGCACACAAGCTGTCTTAACTACTTGTAACCAGACGAAACACTGCTCATACAACTCCTTTTCATTCTTCTCAAATAAATGTTGGCTAAAGTAACATCATAATAAATATGAATTGAAGAGCTTTAGAGCCATTTGCAAACGTTTACATCTTAGTTAGATGATGTTTTCTTCCTTAAACCTTTTCATGATGGAGGAACTTGCTTTTGGTTTCAAATGGTCAAATACTGCCGTCTAGTGGAATTCTTCTGTTACTGCATTACAATTTCCTGAGTCGTGGATTTTGTTGACTCGCACAGGGTTACTGTGATTATTTAGATATTAAACAGTTTGTTAACAGCTGCGATGCTCACCTCCTTCTCTGTGACTGTAATGGAAATTGTGGGAATAATACTGCTGGTTCATCTGGTAATAATCACAATCAAGTAGTTTTTCACAAGGTTTCTACAGACTATATCCGATTTTGTCTTGTAAACATCTGTTTCTAATCAATAGTTCATTTTCTTGGCAGGTTCATACGAATAATCTTAGCTCCAAGTGACATCAGAGGATGTACTTTTTCAGACTTTATTGTGTAAGTTAAATAGATTTCTTTGGTTTATCAGCTGATTTTGGAGAGAATAGTTTGTTCAATCTGAAGTTGTTGTTCAAACAGTCATGAGACTTGAGTCAAATATAAAAAAAATGTTTTCAGAAAAGCACTTCCAATTTGGAATCATACAACACATGTTTTTAATTCAGACTGTGGTGTCTTGCCACTAGGTTTGAATCCAAAAGTAGAGAAAAAAAAATTAAGCTTTATAATCAGGGTTAGGTACAATGAGTGTGGTTGTTTCAGTTTCTGGTTTTCCACAATAATCCTGGTTTTTAGTCAAGGCTACAGTAGTGTATGGATCGAGGCAGACGGTGTGAGTTTCAGGGATTGTTAACAATGNGTACGCTAGGGTATGGGTCGAGGCAGATGGTGTGAGTTTCAGGGATTGTTAACAATGAGGCCGGAGAGAGAACTGGTAAGGAAGTAAACCTTTTCCAAGTAAGGAACTGAATGAGGTGAGCTACAGCTCTGCAGGGAGAAACTGCAAGAGAGAGGATAATACCATCCCACATGCACACACTGGAGACCAACCTGGGAGAAGACAAACCCACAAGGGGAGAGGGAGGTGATACAAAACAGGAAACACATCCCCAGAGTCAGGCTGCTCATGAAAAGTTAGATTGAGAGGCCAGTCTGCTAATTAAAATGGAGCAAGAGCTCATTCATTCTGTCTGCTATTAACATAGACAAGCCATTGCTGTAAGCAGAGATTCAGATGTTGCCTTTGGACAGTGTATGATTGTATGTCTTCATGATCTTATACAAGTTTCCCCGCAGGACAATAAATTCAGTTTCACAGTCTGATTCACGTGTTTTTCTCTCATCTGCCGCTCTTTTGTTGTGACAATTGTGTGGTTGTAGTGGAATCTGATATATATGTGAGAGAAAGTTATTTTAAGTCTGGGTACTGAAATGAAAACCAGAAGGAGGCGTTCAGAGCGAATGAGTATTCAGAATTGCTGGCTTCCAACCAGCTGCTGCTGAGGAGGAAAAAAAAGACTTTTTGTAAGAAGTACAGAAGGATAAGCTTATGGTCCCACACACTAAAATCACTGGATTCAAAATGACCCAATCTGGGTCACTATTACACCAAGAAAGTGCTGATCGAACATCTATTATACAATATCTATTATATAATCGTCTGTTATACATTATTATTATTATTATTATTTTTTAGTCCTTTTCACCTTGTATTAAAATACGATTGTGGATTGTTATAACTCTTTCAAAACTGATGTTTAATTTGAATCCTTTAAAGTTTACATGGTCACCTCATTTTATGCAACACATATTATTTTAAAGACAAACTTGAGCTTTTCATGTGAGTCATAACAAGCTCTACTGTAGTCCTCTAGAGAGCTCAGACCTCCTCTAAAGCCAGTGCTCTATCTCATAATCTCAAAAAAAAACAAAAAACAAACTAGAGTAAATTCCGGCATTCATTCCTGCACCCACTCCTGATCCATATCTAAACTCAGAACATAATCGGTTCTTCATTTGCTCACACTCTGACTAGTTTCAAGAAACTAATCCTGTTAGGATTTAGACAAACCAGCAAATCCTGTTGTAAACAAAGCCTCCAAACACCTGTGTTGCAACAGCAAATTAGCACTGCTTTAGTCTGACTAGTGCAGATACAGTGTGAGAAATGGGTCACATTTTTATCCAGTGTTTGTAAGAGTGTAGACTACTGGCTGCTTGCGCAACCCTTGGAACAGGAAATCATAAGACCTGATTCTCAGTATCGTATATAAGACAGCAGTTTGCTCAACTTGTCATCTAACTTGCAGAGTTTAGGTAAATGCAGTTCTACTATAAATGTTTTCACCATGATGAAAAATGTGTAAACCTCTGAGCAGGGACATTGTGCTTCATTGTAAATTAAATACAAACTCTTAGGTGTCAAAAAAAGGAGAAGCGAGCATCATGCTTAGCCTTACTCATTCTTTTCAAGTAAAAGAGAAAAATCGTCACTCTGTCAGGTCTTGCTCCATTACTAAACCAAATACATATGCATGAATAAGCATATGACTCTTACAGATGGAATTTTTTGTCATGACTCAGCATGTCAGTATGTTAATTTAAAATATTTCTTCTCTAAATGTTGAATCAGTGGTTGAAACATCAGGGTCTTCTGACCAGACCTCAAATAAGGAAGAGAAAACATGTATTTCCTTATAATTTCACTTGCAATATTCTCAATTAGCCATGAAGCATTGAAACAAGGACAACTTTAGTTTCATCCCATCTGGAATTTCTTAAACTAAAGAACTGAATACTCTACATTCAAAGAAAGTTCATGTCCAGCCCTCTTTACATGGCAGGGGTCTGTTTTAATCAGAATATTTAAACATTTATTTCCATATTGATTTGCTCTGGTTTTCCACCGTAGATATTTTTGTATCCCATGAGGCTTTGATATTTCCAGTTAAGATAACATATCTCAACATCTTTTGAATGGATTATTTTTGGAGTGTGGATAGACTAGCTAAGATTTGAGTTGAAAATATGTGTAAATGATGTTTTCTTTGGCATGTTATTAGACATTGCTGTATGGAGTTTTAAATAATTATTAAACTTGCTTTGGCTATAGAAATATTTACTTTTTCTATGTGATTTAAGTTCTTGTTTGACATCACTTGTGACATTTTAACAAAAGAATTTATTGTTGTTTTATCAAACTTACTGTAATTAAACCAGAATAAACCAAAAAGGCTCATTTTTATTTATTATCCTCTGACAGATGCCATAATGTCACACTAAAAGCCAAACAGCACAAAGTATAAACTCAGAAAATAGAATAAATAAAAAGCCACACAAGAGCTACTACATCTTTTAGCCACCAAGTGAGCAGACTTACATTTTCTAAATATCTCATATATCAAAAGAATCTATGCTTGTCCAAACAGGTTTGAGCAAGTGAAGGCCTTAGTTTTGTTGTCTCACTATCAGTTCATATTAAATCATTTACAAACATCCAAAAGCCAATGCTGACTGAGCTTAAATAACCTAGACAAGACTCAATAATACATGTCATTTCTTCAAATAATTGCTGAACAATCTTTTTTAATGTTGCAAGATTAAGAATTAGGTCTCCATTAAGTGATTCTGAGCTAGTAAGCCAAACTTTTCTTTCTTTCTTTCTTTTGTTTTTTTTTTCATAAGATGGCAAAACGTTATAAATTTATGTTATAAACAGATTTTAAAACATAGATGCAACCAATGCATTCAGATGCATTAAAAACATGTTTTCCTTCAGAATTTGACTTAACATCAACCTTTGCTAATGCTAGCTTAGAGTTAGCATAAACAAAGACATAAAACAGCTTCAGATCAGGGTAATCAATTTAAAACTGAAAACTGGCTCCAGAAAATGCAAAAATAAACACAAGCTAATATTAAAAATGTGTTTTCCAAAATTTTCCTGATAGTCTGTGAAATGTTTTCTTCAGAATTTGATTACTGCCATCAGCTGTTGCTAATTCTACACTTCAACATTAGCATTACTGCATTACTACAAATTAAAGGTGCAGTGTGTAACAAAACCAAAGGTCAATGACAAGAATTTTATATATAGTTAAAACTGTGTTTCTATTGGTATCTAATCATTTCAGTAAAATAACATATTTTTTTAGTATCTTAGAATGAGCCATTTACATGGCATACATGGCAGCTGTCATATATGCGCTACCATTTTTACTAGTCTCTGAATGGAAACAGCTCTGTGTGTGAAATGAAAACCCTCTGAACTTTAAAACTGTAGTACTATCTTTGTTTAGTAGGTGCTAGAGCACTGTTTGGATATGGGTAATGGCATGAAAGGACCATTAAGGAAGACAGTACAGCACACCTTATTAAAGTAGTTGCTTATAGTGCAGTCATCGCTGCACCTGAGGC
>CM047997.1:22509772-22539614 GCA_026261665.1 Melanotaenia duboulayi
GACAAAATAGTCCACTGTTTAGAAAGACATGGACTTAAGTACACTGTTGTTGGACAGGGTTATGATGGAGCATCTGTGATGATTCAGAAACATTCTGGAGTGGCAGCTAGAATAAAGGCTGAAGCAAAGCATGTGGTTTATACTGTAATGCCCACTACCTCAACGTTGTACTTATTGATGCTGTGAAGATAATCCAAGAGGCTGATTGCTTTTTTCTTTACTCCAGAAGATTTACGTGTACATATCTAGTTCCTACATTCACCAAAAGTGGTTGGATGTTCAAAAAGAGATGTAGAAAGATCAGTTGAGGAAGTTACAGAAATTCAGGGATACAATGGCCATGTAGATACACTGCCTGCAGGAATCTAAAGGATAGATTGCCACTTATACTTCATGTTCTCCATGTTGCCACAGGAAGTAGTGGAGACAGATCTGTAGATGCAAGAGGTTTGCTGTTCAGTTAGACCTTAGCTTGAAGAGCCTGAACTTGTCATGCATTGTGGCCTGTACCTGCCCTCTTGTCATCTATCTTGGTAGTGATCATCTGCTGGGAAGTCGGGAAAACTAAGATACGGGAAGTATCTTAGCCTGGGATGCTGCAGTAGCAGTGTCTCACTGATTGTGCCATGATGGTGGTATGCTGTTGAGAGAAGGAAACAATGAATATTTACTGTTACTGTTAAATATTACTGCTGATTGTTTTCCTTTAGAGCCACAGGCATGTATGTTTATCATACCTATTTTATCTTCCTGGTTGGAGTTAAAACCTAAAACTCAGTTGAGATGTGGAACCTGTTACTGTGGTGGTGAATTCAACTCTACATAAACAATACAATCATATTGTAAAGACGATGGTAAAGAAATTGCCAATTATTGCTCCACTTTTTGTCAGAATCTCACTTGTATGAATCTTAATATGATAAACCAGATGCTGTCAACTTTTTTATGCATCTAATTGAAACACCTTCAATTTGTCAAGATCAAAATACCATTTGTGACAGTCCTTTAACTCCCAGTGAAGTCCTTTTTACTATTAAACACCTAAAACTTAATAAATCTTCAGGAGTTAATTGTCTAACCTCCAAATTTTACATTTCTTTTGCAGAACAATTGGCCCCCATCCTTCATTGTGTGTTTAGAGAAGGTATTGATACACCTGCTTGATAATTGACAACCCGTGGTTTAGCTATGGCAATGGAAACTAACGTTGCATAGACATGGCCTAGAGGCATAGAGCTAACTTGGTTTTTGTCATGTGCTGTAGTGGCCAGAAGCAACCCAAAAGAGATAATGGAGAGTTCAGTTGAGATTGAACAGTTCAGGCACATGTTCCTGGATTTAAATGCTGTTAGTCAAAGCCAAAGAAAACAGGATGTTTCCTCCAGCTAGTCCAAAAATACTGCTACCAGAGCGCTGACAAATCCCACCAAGAGAGACTACATATCCTTTAGTTTTTAGGCTTCTCTCCGGTTTTACAAGCTGCCAACTTTTTTCTTGTTTTTAAGTAAAATCTTTAAACCTACTTGGCACAGTAGAAGATTAGATTTAATTTACAATTTTTTTTAATGTTTTTTTTTTCAATCCTTCATTCAAAAATATTTCTAACTAGCTGTTTTTATGTATTTGTTTTATGCTTGTTGTAAAGCACTTTGTAGATACTATATGAGTAAAGATTGGATTTTATTTTGACAGACTAAAAAATGCTTTTTTTGAACATTTTATGCATGGCCATTTAGTATTAATTCAAAGAACCACTGTGGCTAAGAAAGATGCTCTATCTGTGACCATGATTAGTTTAGGTGACTTTAAAGTCACTATGTAATTTTCAGCCCTTAAAATGTGTGTTTCTGACTTCTTTGCAGGAGCAGTGCAGAGGCATGAGGCAGAGTAATCACACGATGCACAACTTTACAGCAGGATTCTGCATCACATGCCAGCAACTGGATATCAACACAATGGTCAATTTTAAAGGCGCCAAGAAACACACAAAGACATTATTTAAAAGGACAGAAAGAAATGACAGAGCAGACTGCAGAAAGAGCTCAAAGTACAGGTAGGACGTAAGATGGATGCCACATTAGCCATCTAGAAAAATCTACCAAAGCTCAATAATGTGGCTTTAACTGGGGAAATTGCTGCATAATCAAAATTAAAACCTTAAACTTTTCACTTTTTTAACCTTTTTATTTTTCTTTTTTCTTTCTTTTTGTCCAAGTTCAAATGCTTCCATTTATCAAAGATGGTGGTTTTTCATTTAAACCCAAAAGATTTTTTGGTGTGTTTGTGTTGTGCTTTTGGTGCAACAGTATTAGAGAAGCTAGAGGCACAGTGGTGGGCTAAGTTTTAGGAATTTGAATAATTAAACTTGACACCTGTGGGGCATTTATTTTCCTACTTTCTTTTGAGTTCACTTAATTGAAATTTGTATCATTCTATTGTTAATTTCACTTAAACATGCAAACACTAAGATGGTATTTAATAATTTATTTAAAATATTTCACTTAGTCATTTCCTGTGTCCTGAAGTGAACTAATTAAGTGAATACGTCCTTTTCAGTGTGTCTCAGAAAGCCCCATGGAAAAACCCAGCGATACAGGACCAAGAGACAGGAAGTAACATGCTACTATGATGTCATATTACTCGTCATAACTGCCTGCAGCGCTTTGCTCTCTGAGATCCAGCGCATTGAGGACAGCAGCTTAGAAGCGAGCACTTTCTCAGCGCTTTAGAAGTAAATCCAGTCAACTGCTGCTCGACAAAACACGAAGGTGTCTCTTTACGGCTGTCGCGTCTGTTGCTGGAGACCAAAACCGCTACGAGAGAGAGAAACGAAACAAGGCTCCACATCCGCGCTCCTGGTAATGCAACTTTAATCTGGCTGCTTATTGATCTGCCTGCTAATGAGGGATAAACATCTAATCGATCGCGCTCTTTATCAATGTGTGGTCTTCTGATCCTTTTTAAACCCCATGTGTTGCGGTGCTCGAGGTGCCCCCCTTCTGAGCGGGTTCGATTAGGTTTTCCGTATGTTTGAGTCCATTTCAGTACAATTAAATACGAAAATAGCGGAGCACATTTAAAAAAGTATGTCCCATCAAAATGTTTTTTTCCTCCCTTAGCTCTTCCTGTTGATGAAGATTCACAATTCTGGCTTCCTCACAGATAACATCTACTAAAGGTAAGAACTTTCACTTCATTCTTTGCGCTTTTTCTTGATGTTTACCCTGCGGATAACAAGTCATTTTAAACGATCTGTCTATAAAAACATGTCCACTTATACTTTTTATCTTCTCTAATTGCTGCAGGCAGCTCCTCCATTTGGGAATCATGGTGCCAGGAGTGCTTAAGCTCTATGGCATTGTAACAGGGCTCTATGTCCTTGCGTTTTTTTATGGCATAGTGGACTCCTTTGGTGGTCTCATGTACAGCCCGAACTACCGCTACATACTGGAGCCGGAACAAACTCAGAGACAGTCATCCTGGAGCAACAACCCCCAAAGACCATCTGTCACTAAAAACATTGGCTCATAAAGGGCTTGTAATATATTTGATGTATCCTTACTATTAGGAAAGGCATTGCACTCTTGTACTGTCTGTGAACCCCAGATCATGTTTCTGTTTGCTCACCTCCTGTCAAAACAATGTTGCAGCTATATAGAGTAACTACAAAATCTTGGACTAATGTTACTGCACTACTGAATAATGATTTGCACTAAACCTTTTTTTTCTTGGATAAAATATTGTTGTTTTATTTGTTGTAATGGGTGTACTTTTATTGTAGGCCCTACATTGAAAACAGGTCATAAGTTACCTCAAGTTGTTAAATGTACTGGGATTAAACAGTAAGATGACGCAGGGATTTGCAAGCCCACATAATCAACAGGTCCTGACAAAGTCCATGCTCCCTAAAGGACAAGAAAATGAAGATGATTGGGGAGGTTGCGCAACAGCAGCCCCTTAACTAGATACAGAGTTTCTAGCTGTCTTTCCTGGGCAGGAATGAAAGATTTCTACTTTTTGAGGCAGCTCTGAGCGTCTTTTCTGCCTTATTTGCTGAGTATATTTGTTCTTAGAAAGATCAAATAATTTTTTATGAGTGTGACGAGAACAGGCAGGGGAAAGTATATGTTTTTATCAGTATAAGTCTGTGAACAAAAGAATGACTCACGCCTGTTCCTGAGAAAACAGCATGACGCATTTGATATGTCACATGTAATCTGATAAATTAAACCCCTTTTTTGGGTGTTGAAATAGTTTAGGAAATAACTCAGAAGTGTTGATGATAATGGTAATTATGATGATAATGATGATGATGTGTGTGTGTGTCACTTAGGCAGGTCTTGTCCCCTCAAGAGTTAAATTATTTATACACTACTATTCCTTCATTTCCAAGTCCTGCCTTAATCCTGAAAGACAAGGTTGGGAACACTGTTTTTCTGTAAAGTATATCCACTTACTGGGTTGAAATTATATAAAGGGTTCATTTATTACTTACACACCTCCACACACACACATAAAAAAAAAGACCAGTCATTCAAGTTTACTCCTAACAAAGCCACTTCATATGTTTAGACTTTATGAGCCTCCTGAGGTTGCAACAAATGAGTCCATCTGTTTTAGAGGTTTGTCTTCACTCACATGGCATATGGCACTGGAACCAGAAAAAACACAATCATTAGTCTTTTTTAAATTAAACCATTTATCATTCCAGTAAACATGGTTAAATATAACCATGTGAAAGGAAGCAGCTTTTTTGAAGATTTCCAAAGCCTGTTTTTGTAAATGCAGCAAAAGTAAAGCTTCTGTTCGGCAGTAAAATTACTAGTTAGTTTTTCTGAATCTTCCTCCACCACTCGACTGGAGACTCTTTGTTCTTGCTCTATAAAGGTAAATTAAACACTTCAGAATGAGGTCATGTCTGTTTACACTTCCTAATTATTACGGCGCACACATTAACGACATTAAGTTAATATGACACGGTTGGTTTTCTTACAAAAAAAATCATATTCAGGTCTTTATTTGCAAATTACTCATTTGTATTAACAATCTACAAAACGTATTGCGTAACAGCACTGAAACGCCTCGTGCACTTGCATCATGAATATAAGTCGACCTCTTGCGTTGATTTATCTAAACTACAACTACTTCTTTACTCCACCATGCCGCACATATTCCCCATACATTGGAATGGAGAAGTTATTAAGACTTTTCACTTATAGGCTATTCTCTATGGGATTCCGATATTTGGGGCAGTTCATGAACCGTCAATCAAACCGTTAGGAAAACTACTTTCACTGCAGGTGGCATGCGTTCATATCATCTCTTGAAATCTTAATCCTCCCAGCATCAGGACATCAGCATGCGGGCAAAGGCACCTGCTGACTAAACACAAAACCTTTTTATGTTAATGACCAATTCAAGCACTTCCCACCCCCCACTTGCCTCTAAAGAGCAACACCACCGACCGAGACATTGTCGGCGGGCATCTCGGTCACTAACGCGTATATTTATTATTCTGAGAGGTCCCCTTCTTGTGGATATGCACTGGAGACTCGTGGCCCTTGCTGGCTTGTGTGTCCCTCTCCTTTTTCTTTTGGGGAGTGCGAGCAGCAGCCGCCGCTGGGGGAAGACAGTGACTTTCCGCCGGACACAGCGGGATGAGAGCCGGGGACAGGTGCGCGCACGCCCCAGGAGAGATACAAGCAGCTCCTCCAACCCCTCTCATGGTCTTGCCTTCACCTCCTGTCGGATCCCGCTCACCCCGGCCGAGCACAAGGTTCTAGATGACAACACTTATGAGGTGAGATTTATTTGCGTTGTTAATTTTCTTCTTTAGACTATTAATCACATTGATTTTAATCTTGCAGATGAGTTTATGAGATGACCATTATAATAATTACTAGCTTATTATAACTTGTCAAATCTTCCGTTTTCTCGTGATAGCTGGATAATTATTGTTATTATTCTAATTATTAATCACAAAATACATTTTCCCTCATGTGCCACCAGAGGAAGTGAAAATTGTGTTTTTATTTAGTAGTTTGTTTTATTTAACTCTAGATATATGTTCAGATATGTGAACCTTTCTTTTCTCTTTCCCTCCTAGACAGGGTTTAATGGTGATGATGGCTCCTATGTGATTCTCACATGGGTTGGTGATGGAACAGGAGTAAGTGTCTTTTTTTTCCATTTTATAAAAAAAAAAAAGGCCAAAAACACTTCTTTAAGAATGCACATGTCTCACTAAAGTTGAAATGATCATGAATGGATCCACCTAAACTGGGAATCTGACTCTGCTCTATGAAGTTTTAACCATGTCGTATTTCTTCTTAGGTGATCCTGGTACTTTCAACAATCAACACCCCACTCGATTCTTTCATTGAAGGAGGCTCCTCACGACTTTACCGAAGGTGAGCCAGTGTCCTATCTCCACATTCACACCCCTCTGTTTAGAAATAGTTAAAAAACTGTCTCTCTACTTTCATCAGTACGGATTATGGCAAGTCTTTTCATGACATCTCCCAGCGCATCAACCACACCTTCATCAGGGAGGAGTTTGGAGTCAGTGTTGGACCGGGTAGCTCTGTAAGTGAACAGCTGCATCCTGTTAATAAAGTGGTTCTTAAACTGGAGGCTTTACAGGCCTCCACTGTTTTCGTAAATGACTGAAAACACCTCAACTGTTTTGATTACAGGTGATACTGACTGCAGACACTCCCATTGTTAACCATCCAGGCGGCATCATCTTCACCTCCACAGATGCCGGTGCAACCTTCAAGTTCATCCAGCTACCCTTTCACCTGGCTCAACCAATCACATACCACTTCCTCAACCCAGACTACCTTGTGGGTCTTAGCATCGATGTGAGTCTTTCCATTTTCATTTCCCTGCCCATGTCTACTAGATTTTTTTTATCAAGGATACACCTTGAAGTAAAAGCAAACATTCCTCTATTTCCTGGCTTGCAGGGTGATCTTTGGCTCTCTCTGGACTTTGGGATTAAGTGGACAAAAGTTCATGATGGAGTGCATTCTTTCTCATGGTGAGAATAATTAGAACAGAATTAGTCAAAGTGGACCATTGACTCTTTCCAAAATCACTCAGCATGAGGCAGTTTGCTTCAAATAGAGATACATGAAAAAAAAGTGGCCATCAAAACCATCTCATAAGATAACAGCAACATTTTTTGTGGTTATATTTAATGTTTGTAACTTACTCTTTCTATTAGGGGGGCAGGGATCAATCTGTTCTTCAGCTGCAGCAGAGTAGATGCAGGTAAGAAACAAGAAAAAGAAACTTTAAAAAGGTAGTAAATGGTGGAAATAGTGTAAGGGGATTAAAACAGCCTCACAATTGTCTAAACATGACAATCACATGCAAGAACATTAAAGCCATTTGGTTGCCATGTTTGCCAGTTGAAACACTGATGATTTATTATGGAGGAAGCTGATTTAAATTTATTACCAACAAAGAAAGATGGTCAAAACAACAGTGAACACAATCCAAGAACTAGATCAATAAACACATTTGAAGCCGTGTTTATGAATATAGCCTTCAGCTCTCAAATGTGTGTGCTTAAAATCTAGCTGACAGTTACAAATGCAGCTAACAGCTAGGACTCTAGCTGCCAGCTATAAATGTAGCAAGCAGCTAAATTTCTAGCCAACAGCTACAAATGTAGCCAAGACTTAAATGTAGCTAACAGCTGAATTTCTTGCTAACAGCTGAACATGTAGCAAGCAGCTACAAATATAATAAAATATTACTGAAGAACTCTTCTGATGTCAAGTATCCTTTAAAGGGATCGTTTCTTGGTGAATTTGTTTTTGTCTGTCTTCACTGGTCTTTATGCCTGTCAAAGATGGTGCCAACAGAAGAGATCTTGATATTAGCATGATTTAGCGAATGTTTGATTTTTTTTTCTCTCCTTTTGTTGTCAGTCATTATAAACTTATAAGAAACATAATAGCATGCTTCCTAGAACAACAAAGTATAAATTGCTCATTTAAATGGCTGTTGTGAAATCAGCTAGCAGCCGTTTTTTCCGCCCTCGTGTGTAGGATGTAGTAGGGTTGTTGTTTAGACTTGTGGACACGTTTGTACTGTTCCATTTCATATTTTCTAAATACAATTTCCTGACTTGGAAGTATGCCTGACTTTTAGAAGCACCTTTGTTTTTACTTGCCTGTTTAATGATGAAGGATGCTTTTATTAGGGTTCTGGTGGAGGCTTCTGTCAGTCAAAAGGAAGTTCTTTACTACCTGCTATCCGCAAGTGCTTTCTCAGATGAATTATAAAACATTTTATTACTGGCTACTGTTTGATGTTCTGATATCCCTAGCTGGCTTTTATAAACCTTATTTGCTTTGGTGCGTGTAGATGACAACTGGTGATACCAATATATTGCATAGAAGGGAAAATCAAACAATATTAAATCGACTTAGTTGGACTCGATGCTCACAAGATCATAAATAACGTAACTAATTCCAAGCTTTCCAAATTCCAGCATTGTAGACGTCTATATTATTTCCAGCTAATATGTTTTGGCCCCATCTTCAATACTTAGCAACTATTTCTAAAGAACTGTATGCATCCTTTAAGTTTTTAATGTGATGCCAACCAGAGGTGGCTATTTTTGTAGTTTTACCAGGCTATCGGAGAATCAGAAAGACAGTCAAGGGGGTTTATCTCTCTACTGGCACAAAGTCACCTTTTGCCTCAGGAGCATCTTTGTGGCTCCATGGTGGTTTTAAATCTGGTTCACTATGGGAACTGAATTAATCAGGGACCCCATGATTACAGCAAAATGAAAAATTTTCACATAAATGCATTTATAGCACATTCTCATGGTTGACACATTTTAAATGTAGTTGGTTTATCGGTTATCAATTTATTCACAGATAAACTTATTTTAAGGAAGGAAATTAAAGAATTTTGAGAAAACATTNTAAATGAAATGTGTTTTGGGGGTGTGTTTAGAATTTACTATCTATACATAAATCATTTTTATATATGTGAATGAATATTGGAGCTTATATAGTCAAAGCTTTGTCAGGGCTTGTGATGACCACTTCAGCCCACAATTTAATATTTAATTTTATAGATATTTTTCATCACTTTGGAGGAAATACATTTTTATTTAAAAAAAAAACACTCAAAAACTAGTAAAACATTGTAAAAACAATAAAAAAAATGATAATTTGGATTAGGAAATTAAAGAATTTTGAGAAAACATTTAACTTTCATGCCTTATTTTGCTGGTTAAAGATCAGTTTCTCACATGAAATGCTAAAAACTTTAATGCAAAAAGGTGTTGCATGCCCAAACGTATGCTGCATGCAAATACAGACGTGTGAGCAAAAGATTTTTCCACTAAGCCCACTCATATTCTTGTCACTGTAGTTGAGGCAGATGAGAGAGGAGATTTGCTGCTGAAGAGGACGAAAGATCTGGGAAAGACCTTTACCACAATTCATGAGGACATTTACAGTTTTGGATACATTGGAGCTTTTCTCTTCTTCTCAGTGATGGAGGACTCGGTAAGCTGCGTGGGATAGTCCTGTAGCACATATGTCAGCATACAAATGACTTAAAATCTGACACATGATAATCTTTTTGTGAATCTTGAGCAACACATGCCCATCTACTGACACAGTCTGTTAATCCTAGAGATCTCCTCGGGTCATGTATTTCTCATCAGACCAAGGAGACACCTTCAGTCAAGCGTTACTTCCTTCTGCATCCACTGAGCAGGTAAGAGAAAATAAATGTATTTTAATGTTCTTTCTTGCTCAACGTTATTGGCAACAATATGGCTCTAAGTTCACAGTGGAAGATTAAAAACATATTACATGTTAAAAAATTAAATTAAAATAAAAAGAGCACCTCAGTGAGACAGAGTCACAGCTTTAATAACGATCCATGTTCTTTATATAAATAAATATGCCAGGTTAAAAAAAAACTTATTTTATTACAACAAATGCTGTGTGAATGCTTTAAGTTGTTAGTAAGTGTGTGTTTCTGCTGTAGGTTGAGTTTTCTGTATGTGAAATGGAGACTGGTCTGGTCTAGATCTTTCCACATCTGTACCTCCTAGAAACTACTGCACATCATCGACAGCACATAACTGCACACTGCCTCCTCAGATCATACTATTATACTTTGGATAGTGAGCTGTTCTAAGCAGGATAAAGATGGATTTTGGGTTCATTGTTGCTTTTTACGCTCTTTTTTTACCAGTCTAATCTGGTTACTTATTTCTTTGGGAAATTAATAGTTTGCATCTTGTTGTATTTGCTTTCATGAAGCCTTCTGGATATGGCATACTTGGACAATGATAGGCCTACTTCCTGGGGCGTGTTCAGTATTTGGCTACTTTCTTTACCACAGAAAAGAATCCTGGCATCATCTACTGTTGTACTCTATTGTGTGTTCTTTTTCTTTTGTTTTGTTTTGTAACGCTGCAACTACCTCTCTGATGGATATGTTTTTTAGCTCCAGGATGGTCTGTTTCTCTCTTTGATCTCAACTCCAGATATTTAACTTGTTTTAATCATGAAAAAATAACTAAGGAAACAGATTTTAGCCCCAATAAATCTGTAAAAGAGTAAAGATCTGTCATTCCTAAACTCTTCTCTGTTATGATTAAATTTTTTCTAAATACTAACACACTCGCATGCTTTGGCCTGTTGCGATACGTTATAGAGGCTTGTTCAGTTTAAGTAAATACAAAAGTGGCAACATTTCCGTTTTCAGCACCAACTGAACACACGCCTCCTCTGATGAAACATCCACCCGCACATCTTGTTGACACCCCAAACACAGCTTTTCTCTCCCAGTAATTAGACAAAGTTTATGGTGAAGATTAAATTGGTTATCAAAAACAAAAACAAACAGAAAAAAACCTACAATTGCAGTTTTTCTGACCCACATGTGCTTTCTCTCTTCTTCTCTGTGTTTGCAGTTTTACTCCATCCTAGATGGAGACGAGGATATGCTCTTCATGCATGTGGACAACCCAGGAGGTATCAGACAAATATAGCAACACACTCGCATGGTTAATGTCTTCGTCCATATTTTCCACTCGAAAAAACATGGCACACATCTACAAAGTCTTAGCAACATGCCAGACACATATTTGTGCGTTTGCCCACACAACATGACATTTATAGCTCTCGCCCTCCTTTTGTTATAATGGAAAGGCTCAACAGAAACTGGTTTCACAAGTTCTCGTATTGCTGACGAATCAGCTTACTGAGTGAGTGTTTGTGTAAGCTTTTCCAACACCAAGTCTTGTTCCATGTTCTTCTTCTTGTTCCTTTCCTTCCCTGCCTCCCCCTTTCTCATTAAGCCTTCTTCTATCACTTATTATTTTTCTTGCTCTATTCTCTTCATTCACACATTATCATAATTCACTTTTTTTCTCTGCTGGCTGCTTCAGTTTTTGCTGTTTAGGTCAGATGAAGGGACTTTTGATTTGCAGGGATAAATAGGGGAGGTATGGGGTAGAGGGGATTTATCTTTTGTCGCCGGTTAAGGTTACACTGCAAAAGCTGACAATTATATCTTTGGATCAGGGTGCAGCACAAATGCACACACACTCACATACACACACATCACTGCCGCCAGCTTGGCCTGTCCTTCATGCATTACTTGACACATGTGTGTAGTCACACACATAAAATATGATTCATTACTTGTTGCTGAGATAGAAAGTTTTATGACGCCTGTTCCTACCTGCTGACTCTATTTTATGACTCAAAACTCTAAAAGACTCTAAGACTCTCAAAAGTGGGACACTGTGTAAGATGTAAGTAATGATTTACAGCATATCAGATGTTGAAACTGAGACATTTTTAACCCTTTCATGGAAAATTTGAGCTCATTTTGAATTTGGCGGCAGCAACTCATCTCTAAAAAGTTGGAACATGCAGCAAAAGATAGAGCATTTCAGAGAAGCAGAGTCTCTCAGGTGTACAGATGGGGAGAAGTTCAACAAGATTGCACCATTTACAGCGTAAAATATAAACAAAGGTTTCAGAGAATCAGAAGGAATGTTTGTAGACAAGAGATGACGCTGAAGGTCAAACTGGATCCGTGTGATCTTGGGGTCCTCAGGCAGCACTGTATTAAAACCAGACATGATTCTTTATTGGAAATCACTGGGTGGAGTCAAGAAATCTGTTTGTAAACACAGTTCACCCTGAAATCCACAAATAAAGGTTAAATAGTCCAGGTGCTGAACTGACCTGCTTGCAGTCCAGACCTTTCACCATGTGGACCATCATGAAACCAAAATTCCAGTTACAAAAGTCCAGGGCTGTAGAGCAGCTAAATCCTGCATCAGACTAGAATGGGACAACGTTCCTCTCCTAAAACTCCAGCAACTGGTCTCCTCACTTCCCAGACGTTTCCAGACATGCTAGAAGAAGAGGAGATGCTACACCATGATTCAAATAATCTACGGGAAAGCTCTTTAAATATTCCACTTTCAGGTTACACTGAATTTTTCAGTAAGGTTCCTGATGTTTCTTTGCAATAGGGATGAACCAATACCACATTTTTTCAAACACAAGTACAAGTACTTATATTTGAGTAACTGCAGATACCGAGTACCAATACGAGTACTAATAAATCCCATTCACTGTTCATTGGTAAGGAATGTGGACCAGAATGTCGACTGAGTCGACATTTGGTTCGCCGCTGTTACAATGCCCAAAATTAGCTTCTCTCACCAAGANCGCCGCTGTGACAATGGCCAAAATCAGCTTCTCTCACCAAGATAATNTGCCAAATGTGGATTTTTAAAATAGCACCAGTAATAACNGAATTTAAAATAGCACCAGTAATAACTTTGTTACTGGACACCTATAACTTAAAATGGACTGCTGGAAAATGATCAGAATCTTAGTAAATAAGGAGGATAAAGGGATTTTTGGTGGATTTGGTTCACTGCTGTGACAAAACACCTACATACCCAAGATATCCATCTCTTGCTGAGATAATGCCAAATTTAGATTTTGTTTTTAATGGCATTAATAATAACTTACCTGTTTATGCATTATTTTTATAGTATCCACAGCAGTAGCAGAACATCTAACCATGCGTTTGACTCCGCTAACATGCACTGTATGCGTGTGCATGGGACTTGTGACGTCCTGGTACACGGCTCTCCCGAAAGCCCCAGTGTAATTCATACCCTGGTAAACATCACCCTGTTGCAACATTTTAGAGATTTATTGCTGCCATCAGACTCAAAATGAGCCAATATTTTCCATGAATTGGTAAAAAGTATCCGGTATGTTGTTTAGGTCCTGTTGGGAATACAATACAGCTTTACGAGATTTACAAATTACTGTATTCTCTTCATAACTTTTACGGAATTGGGGTTGTATTGCAGCAGTTAGTTACATGGTCTTCAAGCTGAACCTGAGCTGAACAGCCACCCACTTGACATAGACAGGTGTGTCTTCTGTTTTACACCAGACACTTTCTTTGGGACGATGTACACGTCAGATGATCGCGGGATCTTGTTTTCTAAGTCCCTGGAGCGCCACCTGTTTGACGGGCAGAGGAAGAGCGATTTCACCAACATTACATCACTAAGAGGAGTTTACCTCACTAATAAACTGGATGTGGGTAAGTTTCTTTTCCACCTAGCGCTTCGTCCAACTACTTTTTGATCAAATCTTCAAAAGGAATTCTTTGGTCAGTTCCAACTTGGTCACATTTCTGAGGCATGGGCAGTTTTATAATCAGTAGTAAACTGGTTTTTAATATTGTGTTTACCAGTTGTAAAGACTATTCCCGCTAGAATGACTTTAAGACCTTGGTGCCTGAAACAGTTTTCTGCTTCCTGTTGAAATGAAGCTTATGTTTTTCCCCTTACCTTGATGAAACTATTTCATAATCAGTCAAGGAAAGACGTGAAGGAGAATTCATGAGGGTTTAAGAAAAAAACAACAACACAAACAGAATTTACCTGCAGAGGCTGTAACATATGTAACTGCTGTAGAGAAACTCCATTTGTTTAAAAGATGAATCAAATAAACCTCAATAAACTGGCCTATTTTACCTTGTGTGATTTTTTACTATTATTTCATGCAGACTGCATAAATACGGGTATCACCTTGGTAATATTATTTTATTAACGAGACTGATCATTGAAAAAAGGGGAAACAATAAAAGAAAAAATACTTATTGCTTAATAAGAATGACTCATGCTGTATTACTGTATTAAACTAGCTGAATTTCATTGTTAATTCTGCTGAAACTGCGTCTTCAAACATAGAATATGGTCCAGTGTATCCTACATTAAAGGAAAAATGACAAAGGAAGCACATAGCTGAAGTGTGAGTGAAAGCACACACTGATAAAGCCCTGAGCTGCTTCTGGAAAATCAGCATGAAAGCTCAAAGAGGAAAACTTAACATGTTTACAAGAAAATACAAAAGAAAAAACGATAACTGTGTTAATCTGACCAAAACTAGACTTTTACTATGCACAGCTAGACTCAATAGACTCACTCCAAACTTTTATATTTCTACATCTATTAGCTCCTTTTTTCCTTTTTTTAATTAGTTAAGTTGATTGGCTACTTATAAAGGCAAAATTCAGATAAAGCTCATTCTTTTGTCAGCAGCTAAACACATTAGCTCACACTCGTGATCGCTGCATCAGACATACCTCTGTAAGTAAATCAACTACCTTTCTATGCATGTGACAGGGAAAGCGGTCCAATAAAATAACCATCTCAAGCCGTGATAGTGGCGTGACTCAGCTGTGCATGCAGCTGCAGGCTTAGCGAGGTCTGTTTTCAGTGTGACTGCTCTGCAAAAGTCTTTCTGGGTCATTTTCTTTACTTCATTAACTCACTCTCAGTGTTTAGTTTGTCCTGACTTGGCAAATTTACAGGAAAGATAAGGACTGCAAAGGCTAAAATCAAATCCTCTAAATTCTACATATTTATTCTCATTTTAACTTGGTTATCTTCCAATGGGTAAAAACAAGTAAGACAAATAATGACCTAAACACTTTGTCACGTTGCAGATGGCCGGATAAGATCTGTAATTTCCTTCAACAGAGGAGGGACGTGGAGGCAGCTTAACAAGCCCGAAAATGTGGATTGTGGAGATTATGTCAAAAGTGTATGTCTTAACAGAATAACATCTTAAGGCAGCCTTGTTGTTTTCTTAAATCCAGGTCTGGCCTTTCAAGTCAGTCAGTCTTCACCAAAACTTTTCATGTTTTTGTTTTTCCCAGTGCAACCTTCATATTCATGGAGAACACAGTCGAAAGAACTACATAGTGCCCATGCTGGCTCTGTCTGAGCCGACGGCCATTGGCCTTGTTATTGCTCACGGTAATTTAACAGAACTTCACCTGCATTTACGGCCAAAAATGTTTGCCTTATATCTAGTAAATGATCAAACATAAATGGAAGATCTCTTTTCACCAGGCAGTGTGGGCGATTCTCTGTCATCATCGCAGCATGCAGATGTGTTTGTATCCTCAGACGGGGGTTACAACTGGAGGGGTACACTGAGGGGCCCTCATCACTACAGCATATTGAACTCTGGGGGTCTCATTGTGGCTGTGGAAGCCCACCATGAAGGACAAGTCAAGACTATCAAGTACTTGAAAGACTTATTTTACTTCTGTTAGTCCCAGGGAATTTCATTTTAGAAGTTGGAGTTCATTTAGGCTGTCTTACCATCAGATTCTCCACTGATGAAGGCCAGTGCTGGAAGTCGTACAACTTCACCGAGCAGCCTTTCTTCTTCGCTGGACTAGCGTCTGAGCCAGGCACCAAAGCTATGATTGTCAGCGTGTGGGGCTTCAGGCCTGAGGAAGACGGCCAGCCAATGTGGGTGGCCGTCACCATTGATTTCCAGAGCCTCATAACCAGAGAATGTAAGTCGAGACACTTTAATAACATCTACTACCATAACAGTCTACATTCACACACCAATTTATTGATTAGTGAGCCAATAGCATCAGTCAGTGCAAACTCTTTGTACATCATGCATCCACGTGGTGGTCGGTACACCAACGCTTCTACTCTGAGGTGGTCTTTGAATTATTTGTTGCAGGAACTTTGGTTTCCATCTTTTAATTCAACATTCTTGAAAAAATGCAAAAAAATAAAATGCTTAACTATAACAGTTTCTTTCTTCTCTAGTTTATACGTAGCTGTCAAAGATCAGTCTTTAATCATCTATCTTCCCTCAGCCCTGTGGGGTCCACTGGGGTCCTACAGGACCACAATTTCTGCCAGATTTAGAGCAGTTTTCCCTTATTTTTATTGCTCTTTTTACTCATTTGAAAGAACATGAAATACTTTTTTGTAGCCAAATTCCTAAAGAACCTTTTCCGGGTTTTTCCCTGCACCATTTGGCTTTGTTACATGACTGTTAAGATTTAGCTGTAATCGTGTGCATCTGCAGCACATTTGCGTGACCAGTTCAAAAGACACTATGATGTTGCCTTAAAATTTTGTCTGTAAATTTGTATATAATTAGAGCTATTTTGTTATAAGGTGGTTCCCTGTGACAGTTACCATAATCACTGAATTCATTAGGTGAAGACCAGGACTATGAGGAGTGGTTGGCTCATTCTACAGACGGAGTGGAATCAGAGAGAAATGGCTGCGTCCTGGGTATGAAAGAGACATACAGGAGGTTAAAGAAGGAGTCTGTGTGCAGAAATGGACGAAGCTTTGTGGTGAGCAAGAAGCAAAGCTCCTGCTTGTGCACCAGAGAGGACTTCTTATGGTACGTCGGATACAATGTGTTATTGGACCTGCACATAAGTTACAAACATTTTCATAAAAGTTGGGAATTTTTTTAAAGTGCAGAAAAAAACTTAGATTTAAAATTTTCTAATTTGTTTGACTACATGTTTAAAAAACAAAAGACAAAGTAATTGCTTTTTAGAGTGTTCACTCATTAATTTTATTATATTTGGAAAGCATCAGCTGATTTAATTTATACAATATACAACACTTTTTTTTAAAGATTTTACCATCAAGAGATTATTTAGTGACCAGTAAGGGTGCCACAATTGGGTATAAAAAGGAGCATCGTCATGGTTCACCATTTTGTACCAAAACTATATCAGATAAACTTTTTTTTTCCTTTTAGTTTTGTAAACAATTTTGGTTTTTCAAGATCTACCGGGCATAATACTATTGAAAGATTGTGATAAATGGGGAATATTCAGTGTATAAAGGTCAAGGGTAGAAACCACTGTTGGGTGACCTGTGTGTCCTCAGGCAACACTGCATGAAAAGCTTCACACCACCATGATCTACACATGGACCACATGGGCTCAGAGATACCTTGGAAAACCATTTTCACTCAAAACAGTTTCACTCACCGCTGCTTCCAGATATGTCAACTAAAACTGTACAAGGAGAAAGAGATTTATCAACTCTCTCCAGAAAGGTCACAAGGTTATCTCAGATGGACAGAAAGACAGTGAACACGTGAGCTATGGCGCTATGAATCCATGTTTCAGCTGCTTTAGGGAAAAGTGTTTGGTTCTGGGTTTTGGGATAAGGAAGACCATTCAGGATGTGATCAGTGACTCCATTCTAACATTTTGTATGTTGCTGTCATCACACTTTAAATGTGCTCACAATAAACAAATAACACATTCAAGGTTTTTATTGCATTTTTTAAAATGTTCCCATATTTTCCAGAAATCAAGTTTGTCTCACCAACAAGCTTTCTGAGGCTCAGTTTGTGTAGAAAACCTTTCTTTCTCCTTTACAACAGTGACTATGGTTACTATCGTCACTTGAACACTTCTGAGTGTGTGAGACAACCAAGTCCTCCAAATAAGACCTTAGAGACGTGTCTGAATGGAGAGGAGGATGAGCTTCTGACAACAGGGTAACAGTCACTCCTATTTTAACTGAGAACCCGTGTATCCTTATTACAGTCTCACACATCTTTTTGCATTTTCTACATGTTTATAGGTACCGTAAAGTCCCGAGTGACAGGTGTGAGGGGGGATTCACTCCTCATCTTTCAGAGCAGACAGTCATCCAACCATGTGGTGTTAAACCCAGCCCAGGCCCTCTTGCTAAGTCTACATCTTCAGTAACACACTTTGACACACCGGTCAGTAGGTTTGCCAGGCTACTATACTTTATATGTGCTTCTTCATCATTAGTATTTCCATGATATATCAGTTGTTTTCTGTATGTTCAAGAGAGAAAGGCTGGTGTTGATCCTGGTGTGCACAGGAGCAGCTGTCATCATCCTTGTAGTGATCATCTCTGCAGTCCTTGCAGTCAGGAGAGTGGTTTATAGAACCAGGTGAGTTAGAAACAACACTCCTGCATGCATTCCTTTAGGCTTGAAGCAGACGTTGATCATTGTGGTTTTTTACAGGGCACCAGTGTATCGTTTCTCCAACCTACGCATTCAGGATGATAATAACTGCATCCCAGCCGATCTTGAGAGTGCCACCAGCAGCAATGTCACAGTCTGTCACCAAGACTCAGATGATGTAAGTAATTTAAAACTATCGTAGTACTTTTGTAGTTTACAAGTGTAATTTACAAAAATCAATTTCCTGCTTCTTAACACTTTTCTGTTCTTATTTTGCCAGGATCTTCTTGAATGATACAAGTTAAATGGATGTCATGAATTATTTAAAACCAGCTGCGCTGAAAAGACTGCCATCTACATTTTCTTGGACTTATCCTGTCTTTTTATTGGGAGGACTCTTGCATCAAGTTCTACATTTTTATGATGAACAAAAAAGAAAATAATGAATGTACTTTTTTCTTTAAACTGCTTTTTTTTCTTTGATTTGAACAGTATTTTTATTTTAATTCAATGACTGTTTTGCACATCATTTTCTGCTCTGTTGTCTTGTATGTAAAAATACACCTAGAGCATTCCTGACAATGTGCATTAGCAAAAAACACAACATTCTCTCTGTTACCATATGTTCACTTGATTTTGTTTGTCAATGTTTTTAAAAAAGGCTAGATTTTATATGTGGAGAGAAACTACAAGAAAAACAAAACAGAAATTAATGAGATACAGTAGCTACCGTTTATTTTAAATTAATAATGAAAATAAATATTTGTCCTTGTGTTCGTAACTTGGGCAGTTTAAATGGGTAAAGGTTAAGTAGGTGGAATAAAGGTTTTCTCCCTATTAAAGCGTTTCCTTAAATGTGCTTGAAAATATCTTCTTTATAACTGTTGGGGGCGCTGGCAGTAACAAAGCAGGTCCCGTCTGCCTAAAAATTAGTAAAGAAGAAGAAAACCGGAAGTGGGTTAGCTCAACAAAGATTTTGCATGACAGATGTCTTACTCGTGACAAATTGTTTCATAACTATCAGGCAAAGCGATTTTATATGCTGTTGATGAAAGGAACTCATATAGTGTATTTATACTGTAGATTTTATAAACAATAAGGGCTGAAGTTTTTTTTAAGTCACTGTTGTGTCTTTATTGACAAATAAAGCAAAACTACAAAATAAAAAAAATGGCTTGGTCGGGAAGCTGTAGATTCTGTTCTTGAAGGACAAATAAATCTGTGATCTGTAAAATTTTTAACACAAAGTTTTTGTTTCCAAATCATTGAGTTTATATTTGCAAAACTAAAACACAAACAAATGTATATAGCTACATAGCAAGCCCTGCTCAGTAGTAATAGTATTTCAATGTGTGCGGCTGTTTTTGAGGTGGCACCCTTATCTGATCACTGTTACATAAATTTAACTTTAGGGTCTATGATAAAAAAGAACAGGTGTAAAGGCTGTAGAGGTTTAATGCAACTTTATTAGAGAATGAAAAATAATGCAGTATTATTAGAGATGTTTAACATGATTTGTAATACAATTTTCAAATGAGTTATTAAATTCCAGTAGATGTAAAATCTATAAATTTCTTATTTAAAGCGTCAGGCTCTTATTCCTAAACATTATGAGAATCCACTCAGAGAGCTCCTAACTTAGCCTAAAAATGCATAGCAAGGACTCTTAGCTTAGGATTGATTCTAGGACATTCTCAAAGAGGTCAAAGCAAGGAATGGACAGAAACTCCTGTCTTAGTGAGGCGGTGATTGACCTCCTTGTTAGGTATGAGTCATCATTTCAGAAGCTGTGATTGGTTGAGCCAAAAAGCTAGGTACACCTTTGGTGAAAATGGGCATAGGACTGTCAATAAACTTAATTATATAATCTAATATATATGAAAACTGTGTAATTATGAATAATATTTAACATAAAAAGAAAATCTGTTATGTAAATGTTAAGGTATACTTTAAAATGATCCTACAGAAAATGTAGAAACTCAGACCACTTGCACAGTTTCCACCTGCTGGTAGTTCTATTTATTTGCTTACATTTATTTACCATGCTAGAAATTGTCACGCTTTCAACTTTGAACATTTCAACCCTGATTTGTATTAATGAGGGTAAAAAAGCCCAGCTTCCATCGCTGGTGACTGGCCTGTAAGAAGCAGTGTTGGTTGGCATCCAGATCCACCACAAACCAGAGAACAGCCAAGGAGAANCGGCCTGAGAACAGCCAAGGAGACGAAAAGAAGAAGGAAAACCAGCTGGACAGAGAAACAGTGTTTGCTCCTGGATCAATTGGTCAATGAGGATAAAAGTTTTTTGTGAAGTATATTTCACAAAAAAAACACAAATATGATTCCTGCACCATCCAAGCTGTAACATTTAATTAATTCACTGTCATCCAGTATTTGGAGAATATCTCTCCGGCCTCGTCTTCCCTTAACAGATCTCACCTTAGGAGCTCTAGGAGCTAAGATTCTTTAGGAATAGCTTTTATCTTTACCAGGATCTACACTTTAGGAATACAGCCCCAGGTTTCCAATCAACTATAGATAAAATTTAAATTTGAACTTTACAAGACATTGTGTGGTAACTATACAACATTACAGTAAAAAAGGAAGTCAAATATTTCTGGATTGTTATTTAAAAATTTAACATAAGCAGAGTATGAGAAAATAAATAGTCTTGTTTACTAGAAATAATTTAAAAATAGTTTTAATCCACATAATACACCAGTATGTAATAATACATACCATTTTCTTAAGAAAAAAATCTATTTTCATAGACAATCTTTTAAAGGAGTTTAGGCATGTTTGCAGTTAATGAACAATATCAGAGATTTGTTTTCGCATCATGAAGATTTTTGCAACAAATATAATATAAATTCTACACCCAAAGGACGTACAAGTATTTGGGAGAAGCTGCTACTGTCAAATCAATATTGACAGAGAATTTACTGTAATCAAAGATTTCATCTGAATTGAGACAGCTTCGTATAGAAAATATTAAATCTTCTGATAAAAAAGTCACAAATTTACCTTAATTATACTAATGAAATAACATAAGTTACATTTAAAAATTCATAATGAAGTCTATTTATCTAATAAATATTTCACACTGTAGTTTGAAGGAGATGATCATTGCTCCCAGTTTGTGATGGGATTTTGAAAATTTAGACTGCTTCTTTGTCATTGTAGTTTCGTTAAGAGTTTTTGGAATTATATGTGAAACTGGTCATAGTCCAGGGAAAATGACTTGAATTCAATTTACAAATTAATTTTTTTTTATTTTACATAAACATCAGGATCTTCTGGTTGATCATTTCATTTTAGTGGATTTTTTCACAAATGCTATTTCTTTTAAACTGAGACAAATTTTGTTGATTGGAAAAAGTTTAAAGTTGTTCATTCTCTGATGTTGGTGGAGAATGAGTCGGCTGGTAAATTGTTGTCACTGATGGAAAAAGTCCATGAATTCTTAGTTATTTTCTAACAGCTGTAAGAAACAATTGATGGTTTGGTTTCATCCCCCGTCACTCGTATTTGCTTTTTCCAACAGAGTGGAGCCTCCTGTTCCTTGTTTCTTCCTCTAGCTCAGCTACCATGACTTTAAAAATCATCACAGTTGCGTAGCGAGACTGTGGTCATCGTGGTTACTGAGCAGGTAGGGGTGGTTAAAGGTAATTCTGCAGTTACTGAATTTACTGAATTATTACTGCACTTATTTCAGTTTCAGTTACAAATGTTAGCTGCAGACGGGAACGTTACCTAGCATACGAGTTAACATTTAAGCTAGTTAGCAGAGTGTCGCTTCCGGTTTGTGGATAAATAACGTTTTGTGTAGTTTGTTTTCTTTCTCCATTAAAAAGAGAAAAACACACGATTAAAGCCAGAGTGTCGTTTATTAAATTAAATTGACTAACTCTGTGGAGCGAAGTTACAAGGAAGCAATTTTAACTAGACACAATCATGCAAATTAATAAGTCCATTAGTCGGCCTTTACATGGATTTCAGGAGACATGTTACTGACATGAATAAATAACTTTGGAACTGAGAAAACTGAGACTGATTTGAGTGATTTCTAACTTCAGGTATTTAGCTGTGAGGGAAAAGTGCCCGGTGAGTCGCTAAGATGGTCAGAGCTGGCGGTAAGTTAATGGCATTTCCTGAAAACCTCTCTTTGAATCACTGAATTATAAACTATAGTCGCTAACTCAGAGCAGAATCTTTAAAGATGTTAGATTTTGAAGACATGTTTGTGTTTCTGTCTTCTTTCTATCTGTTAATTGTCTGTCATCTCTGCTATTTTTACAGGCACATTGAAGTTAGCTGCGCTGGTTGTAGTTTTCTTCTTAGGCGTGTTTTTGGTTTTTCAACTGCTGCCGATCAACACGGATTTTAAAATTGGTAATGTGATTTGTGAGTACGAGATTTTGTCAATTTACAAGTTATTGCTCTGAACTGATGTGTCTTAGGTTTACAGAAAAAAAACTTTGATTAAGTTGAAACACAGTATAAAGATAATTTCTAATATCGTGCTTATGATTTGTTCATTAACTATGATGAAGAAAACTGTTGCACATACAAGATCTTAGTTCCCCAGCTATAACTTACACATTAACTTACATTAAGTGATATATAAATAGTCCAGCATTAAACTTGTGAGGGGGAAAAATAGTCAAACATAACACACACACACTCTCTCACATTTTCAGCTGTAGAAACTTGCACCTCTTTCCGGTCAAAGTGTCAAATCTATACTTCCTTTTAGAGATTAGATTGTTTTTGGTTAAAATTATACTTTAAGACTGTTGTTTAAATGAGCATTTATTTGACTTTGTGTATGTATGGTTTTGCTTTTCAGCAAGATATTTGCCATCAAATGAAGTTAGTAAGTATCCCCAAAATGTACCGCCACCTGTTTTTCTTTATTTTCTCAATTACTGATGTATTTTTTATTCATGTTTCCCACTTTTCTCTGAATCTCGCCATTGGAATTGGTAATCATGAGTTGGTGTCACACTGTGCCGCAGCATCTAGATGATAACACGCTACAAAGATTAGCTGTGTACATAGCATTTCAAGCAGAGCTTCTCATTATTTGATGTGTAAATTTAAGTTTTACATTCACAGCAACACAGCCATTAAAACATAAATGTGGGCTGTCCAAGACATGTCCACCCGGACACTTTGCATTCAAGATGGCGAGCGGTGCAGCCAGTGTGGTTGGGCCCAGAATTTGCCTAGAAGACAAATTGTAAGTTCAGTTTTTTTGTTCTTCTTCTTCTTTTTTTCTGTATGTGTGACTCTGCAAGTGTTTTAAATAGAAAGAAACTTTACGCAACTCAAAAGTTGATTCATATAAACAGTTAGTTGTATTTTCATTTTATTACTTTTTAAATAACATTTAATTAATCTACACCAACCTACGTACTAAAAAAGACCATTTCAGATCAACGTAGGCTGATTCCAACAACTGATTACCATACTGCAGTCAAACTCAATCATTTTGAGTAAGAGCCAAAGGGTTAACCTCTCAGATTGTTATATCTTTTTAGCTACATCAGAGGCTCAGAAACCGGTTTTACTTACCAGTGACAGTTCTGTTAAACTATTCAGAAAGTTGTTGTATTGTTAGAATATTTCTATACCATAGCCTCTGTAGGTTTAGGCACTCCTGTGAGTGGGGGGTGAGTCTTGTTACACACCTCACAGACAAATGAGCCGTTGCACATGTCTCAGGTTTCCTTTTCTATGGAAACAAAAGTCTGTTTGCTTTTGGAAAAAAAAATAATCTGTCAGTCAATTTAAATTAAACACATCTCTTGTTTTGGGCTGTTTTGGGTGGTGTGGCGGTTAGCACCGCAGCCTCACAGCAAGAAGGTCACTGGTTCGAATCTCGGCTGGGGGGAGGTTCGAACCTTGAGGGCGGTGGCCTTTCTGTGTGGAGTTTGCATGTTCTCCCCGTGTATGCGTGGATTCTCTCCGGGTTCTCCGGCTTCCTCCCACCGTCCAAAGACATGCATGATAGGTTAATTGGTTATTCTAAATTCTCCCTAGGAGAGAGAGTGTGTGTGTGAATGGTTGTTTGTCTATCTGTGTTGGCCCTGCGACAGACTGGTGACCTGTCCAGGGTGTACCTGCCTCTCACCTGTTAAAATGGGATAGGCTCCAGCTCACCCATGATGGAATAAGCGGTCAAGATAATGGATGGATGGACATCATTTGTTTTATGGCTCTTGCAATCCATGATTATAAGATAAATAAAAAAAAATCAAGATTTTTTTTCTAAACTTTAGATGTTTTTCTCTCAGCAATAGCAGCAGTAATCTTTTTGAAACACTAAACTGGAGCTGCTGTGTGTCGTAAGCATTCAAATCCATTAATCAGAACAGCCAGCTCAGTTGTAGAAACTCCTGCATTTCATTATGTTTATTAATAAACTGCATCAAAACATTCAGTAAGGATAAAAACTGTCATCACCTGAAGACATTTTAGATTGTGACAGCTGCATCTGCAAATCTAGTTCAGGATGTGAATCTGCCATCATGTAAAACGATTATTTTGTGTGCAGCTGTAAAATATTTGCAGTGGGAAAGTTTTAAACCTTTCCTTTTTTTATATTTTGCTTTCAAGCAGCCAGACTTTGATGTCATTTTTTGAAGTGGTTTTTATTGTTAATCATTTATAAATGAATGTGCTTTTGACTGTTTTAATTTGGAGTTAAGGTGTGGAGGTAGAGCCCAAATGCAGGGAGATGGGTGGATGAATGCAAACAAAAAGTTTGTTTTCATGTAATAACAGAAAGCGCAGCCACAGCAGGTTTAACCCTCATGTTGTCTTTACATTTGCTACGCACCATTTGTCCTCCTAGGTCAAATTGAAAAGTACAAAATGATAGTTAATTTTTTTTTACCTTGTCTGTGAACTTCTTTCCAGTAAATTAAAATATTTTTTACACTTTTTACTTTATGATAAACCTCAGTGACCTAAATTTTTTGCAGACGTGTTTTATTAAATTCACTATAGAGACAGAAATATTGATAGAATATCTCAGACGGGTGTATGTTGAAGTTTAGTCAGAATACTGTTTTCAAACCAAACTGGTAAGAATTAACCATCTGCACCTTAGAAACATTTCCTACCTTAGTCTGTAATTTTAGATGTAATAGATGTTGCTGTAGGCTCACCACAAAGGGGCATACCGATTTCACAGCCAACAAGTGGGGTTTGGGAAGACCACAACAACTCCTAACCCCTGTGGGGGAGCTTGCAGTGACCACTAATCTGGATCCCAGGGGGTTACATCAAAATCTGGGCCCAATACTGCAAAGTAAGTCTGTAAAGTCCACCTACAGCAGCAGATCGCGAAGGTGGACCTGGAAAAGAAATACTTAAAACTGAAGATAAGAAATCCACGGAGACGTAGGCCAACATGTCAGCGAATGATGATGTTGCACAACCAAGTGTTTCTCATAGGCAAAAAAGTATGCAATGGGGAAGTTGTCAGACACAAACGGAACTAAAATAAACTGAAAAATGGAGTTTGTTCATTTCTGTAAATCAGTAGTTTTGACAGATTGATCAGCCATATGGTGACCTACCCCAGCCTGAACAGAACCTACTCCCGACCATGCTCTGTTCACAGTATGGCCATTTTGGTACAGAACACCCAAGATAACTGTTTAATCTAGGTTAACATAGCCAGCTAAACAAGTAAACTCGCTTTTTGGAATATCCCCCACAATATGAAAGACAAAGCTCTGCCTGGGAGCAAGGAAAGCAGGTTATTTAAACTGATGGAGCTGAATAGATGTGGCAGTCTGAAACAGAAGCCTGGTGAAACAAGAAGCAAACTAAGGAATAAACAAAGGAAACCAGGAAAAAAAACTGGAAGCTCAGATAAAACCCACAAAAGACTCCGTCTAGACTTTAAAAACAAACAAAAAAAAGGACAGAAACAGAAATACAACAAGGACGAAACTCAACAGAACCCAAAACTCAGAGACCCACAGCGTTAACTGAGCGAGGGACCGACCAGTGTTCAGTTTTCATTAAAAATGATGAAGCTCTGCTCTCCAAGTCACCACAAAAAGTTCATGTACAGTTTCATAAAGAGAATTATTTTCTCCTTAAAAGTCTCAAGTTAAAAAAAAACAAAATTAACATTCAAAGAGATTTTAAAGAAAAAAACAGTTTAAATATATTTGAAAGCATATTGTAATAATGGGCTGCTGACAGGAGGCCTGCTCCTGACGAGCTCCGGTCTAACTGTCCTTCTACTCTTTCCAGCTTAATGAGCAGCGTGAAGAACAACGTGGGGAGAGGAATCAACCTTGCCCTGGTTAATGGTAACGTTTTTTAGTTGGATTACAAGCAGTAAATAAGCCAAATGCCAAAATGTGTCACGGTAATGAGCCACTTTCTGTATTTGCATTGATGATGGGGTCTGATGGAGCCTTGTTCATTCTGTAGGGAAAACTGGGCAACTTATCACGACAGCTTATTATGACATGTGGGCAGGAGGTGAGTTCACTTCAGAGATGTTTTATTTTGAGCACTTAGAGATGAGTGTATTTTGTGTTAAACCATGTGAAACCCGTTTAGATGTGGCTCCTCTTATTAAATTCCTGAATGAAATTGAAGATGGGACGATTGTAATGATGGCCTCGTTTGATGATCCTGCAACAAAGTAAGAATTTTCTCCTCATCGTCTCCTGAAATGTAATTAATCTAAATTGTTTTAGTTAGTAAATATCTTCTTTGCACTATAGACTAAACGATGAAGCCAGGAAGCTGATCACTGATCTGGGCAGCTCTGTTGTGGCGAATTTGGGCTTCCGGGACAACTGGATCTTTGTTGGAGGCAAAGGCATCAAGACCAAGACCCCGTTTGAGCAGGTAAGATGAATGCAGTGACAAAAATCTTTGTTGTGTTGTAATTTCATCTCGTTCCAACCCGACCGTTATATTGGAATTAGGAACCAGTTATCGCGGACTTTGCAGGGAGAAATGATTGGGGAACATTTAGCCCTACACACACGAAGCCTTTATTTTCTCGTAAAAGAAAATTAGCTGACAGTGACTTCAGTGGATTCGGTGAGTAAAATGGGAAAGTGTAAATNGATTCGGTGAGTAAAATGAGAAAGTGTAAATGTAACATTACACGGCTGGACGAAGGGTCTTTCTCGGCCTGGTTGACACCGGTGAACCCGTTCGAAGCTCGGTGCAGAACATCAAACTGAGAACGATAGGGATCAAGGTTTTGGGATCACATGAGCAATCAGCGAAGCATATCGCCTCCTTAAAGGCGAAACAGCAAACTCCCTCTGTTTATGGCTGGGCCGTCGGGGTTTTTGTACCAAGTTCAGCGTTTGCTTTGCGTTTTAAGGCGCTATACAAAATTTTCAAGCAGTTTAAGTGAAGCATTGCACTTGACATACACACCCAGGTCATCGTAATAATCACTGCTGATGTAAATATATGCGTTTTCTTCAATTCTAGGAGTTATTAATTTTTGCCAGTGTGGCGGTGAGATGGGCAGTAAATTCTGTGCCTAGTTGTCTTAAAAAGGTCTTAAAGTCTAAATTTGACTTGTAAAAAGCTGTAGGAACCCTGTTTGCTCTTCAGGAGGTAGTTATTGACACAGACTCTGTTTCCCTGACATGGCTGCTGTTGTTGCTGCACAGTAGGAGGAGAGTAGGAAGAGATTCTTCCTGTTGTAGAAATTCATTTAAAAAGCTATAGAGAGACATTATGAGAACATAGTATTAATTGCCCAACCATGCTGTTCTAGCCCAGAATTTTCCATGAATTTTAATTGGCAACTTGCTGATTGCATGCTTCCTTAATTTTAAAACCTTATTTTCTGTTCAGTACTGCAGCACAAATGCACACCAGCATACGTGAGTGTTGTTGGTGTTGCTGACTTCCAGCTTAGCTTCTCCCATCTGCTTGCAATTTTTTGTGTTTTTATTTTTTTCAATTTTTTTTACCTGCAAAAAATTTAAGAACATGGACTCCTGGTCACTTATAAATCACTGGAACAATATTTTTTTTAAAGATTTAGTTGGCTATCGTTGGAGCACTAGTGGAATAATGTCTCCTAACNATTTAAAGATTTAGTTGGCTGCTATCGTTGGAGCACTAGTGTAATAATGTCTCCTAACCCTGCAGTATCAGTTAGAGTATGAGCAAAAATACTGGATATGGAGTCTCACGCTACAGACTTGGCTGATACACTTCCTTTAATGTATTCAAATGATGCTGGAATGGCTGGGGAAAATCCCAATGATAAATATAATACAAGGATCAATAAAAAGATTCTAAAACTCAGCCAAGGACTACTAACAAACCATGAGGAGAAGCCACAATACCACCACCAGGAGGACTAGAGAAGCTATCACTGCCTCCACACAAAAAGAAATGGACTCAGTTCTGGTTGGAGACTCTATGACAGCATGTGAGGATGGCAAAGACAGAAAATCTAACTCCTGGAAACCTTTGGAAACAACCCCTCTCGCCATAAAATGGCTAAAGGAAAAGTGGACTTTGAAAAAAGAGCATGTTTGTGAATGTAAAGGACAAAGTTGTGTGTCTTCTGTGTGGAGACAGTGAGGCTAAGATGAAAGAATAAAATGTAAGAAAACACTATGAAACGATAGATACAAACACCAGGACGAAAAGTCTCCAAAAGGTAGAAGTTTCTAAAGTTTTTAAGCGAGACTAAGTGAGGAAAAATGTTGAACATGAACCAAATTTTGTGGTGGCAGTAAAATCACTTCATTTCCAAAGTTCATATTGTGGCTTAACAGGTGGGCAGCTATTTTAGATTCAGTAGCTTTCACCATGAACTACGATTTTTTTCAAATGAGGAAATGGCTGTTATTTGCCTGTAGAAAATGTTTTCCTTGAAATTACTCTGAAATAGAAAATGCATCTAGAGCCAAAAATAAATGCAACAGATTTGAAGACTTTTTTAATTTATTTCATGATAAATGTTGTTTTATAGATAATAACTAATATGCTCTGTTAGTTACAGGTTCAATGTGTGCAATAAGGTCATTTAAAATGAAGTTTTTAATTAACATTGAACCAGTCTGACCCTGAACTTGTTCCAGTTTTTTCATTTTGGCCAGCTGTGTATTTGAGTTTGACCCACAGTGACAATTCTCCCCCTTTCCACTGAGAAATGCAATGAATTTGCTAACTTTTTAATCATTAACGTTTTGTCTAACAAGGGATGTAGTCTTTGTGTAAAACCTAGAGATAACTGATGTTATGTCACAATTTAACATGGTGGATTTAAAAATCCCACAAGAAATAGTTTGACATCTGAAATTAGCAACATGCACTCTGGACATGATATAATCCAACTTTAAAAAAACGTTTTTACCTCAGTGGAAAATGGTCTCTTACATATAGTTCACAGTTTACTGACATCAGGCCTTTTTCTCAAGTCACTAAAGATGGCTGCCTTTAAGCCACTCTTAAAGAGAAGGACTCTAGACGCCTCTATA
>CM047997.1:22572503-22585004 GCA_026261665.1 Melanotaenia duboulayi
GGGGATGTTTGTCTCAAAAACCCCTGAAAGTTAACCATCAAACCACTTTTACCATCAAGATGTTTTGCATAAACTGATTTATGGACCGTAACATAGTGACCACTGGTATGCATGCCACAGGGTGCATAAATCAAATCTGTGTATACATATCTGTCCAATTCCAAGCACATGCATGTGTTTGTGATGAAGGAGACTGGAACTTGTTACCTGCTGTGAAGGTCATTTGTGTTTCTAAACTACTTCCCCACATGTAATTTAGCTTGATAAAGTGTGACATATTCTGCACATTTCTGTGAGAGGTAATGTCCTATGATAAGACAACAAACCCAACGACCTATGTGCAATTACATCTCACAAAAGGCATTTGTGCATACACAAGTGTCCGAACATCTGCTCTATCGGTGTTAATCCTATGTTCCTTGAACCAGACCTCCAGTTATCCCTGTGGTTAAGACATACCAGGTGACATTGGGATGCCACTGAATCCTGGACCTCTGTAATCCCTGTGCATGTTCACCCTCTGGCTGGCCTCCACTGGAGGCTTCAATTTCACAATCCCCCATTGTTTCACCTATCCAGTCCCCCACTGAGTTACATAAGTAAATCAAGTGTTTCCACCCATGTAAACACAATGCAACTCAAACATAAACACACACTTTGTGGAAATAAAGCCACAGTCGTTTATGAGACAACAGCCTATTATTGTCACGATACGAGAATCTAATGTTTAAAATTTTTACTATATTTTGAGGCTGATATTATAAAGCTGAGATGAGTCTACAGCTATTAGTTGCTTTCAGAAACTGTACTTGTAGAGACTGGCATAGACACATCTTAAGCTAATTCTAGCCCATCTCAGAAAGTACGTTCTGCATTAGGTGTATGCACCGATTTGCCAAAATGTAGTGTGCATTGTGCAATATATGCAGATTATTGCAAAATCTGTGGTAAGTGGAACGTAACCAGATGGTAGACTGATTTATAAAAGTTCTCCAGTATAAATTTAACCAGTCTATGCTCCATAGTGTATCCCATAACAATGTGTCAGCTGAATGATACACATTTGATAGTATATGTTTTTTCTTTGACTGTCATTTTCTGCACATTCAGGCAGTAAATATAACAGCTGTAGCATGGAGATAAACATTTTGTAATTTTTCTTCTACGACCATTACACACAATAAGCACAGCTTTGACTTTACTTCTGCTTTTCAAATAAAAAATTGGCCAAAAATACTAAAGCATGCTACAAAACAAATTACTTATCAGCTCACATACTACATGNTGAGATGAGTCTACAGCTATTAGTTGCTTTCAGAAACTGTACTTGTAGAGACTGGCATAGACACATCTTAAGCTAATTCTAGCCCATCTCAGAAAGTACGTTCTGCATTAGGTGTATGCACCGATTTGCCAAAATGTAGTGTGCATTGTGCAATATATGCAGATTATTGCRAAATCTGTGGTAAGTGRAACGTAACCAGATGGTAGACTGATTTATAAAAGTTCTCCAGTATAMATTTAACCAGTCTATGCTCCATAGTGTATCCCATAACAATGTGTCAGCTGAATGATACACATTTGATAGTATAYGTTTTTTCTTTGACTGTCATTTTCTGCACATTCAGGYAGTAAATATAACAGCTGTAGCATGGAGATAAACATTTTGTAATTTTTCTTCTACGACCATTACACACAATAAGCACAGCTTTGACTTTACTTCTGCTTTTCAAATAAAAAAATTACTTATCAGCTCACATACTACATGCTAGTGATATACTACCCAATATACCTAGCACTAGCATGTATAATGTGGTTTGAAAACAGGTTTGTGTTATTTCTTTTAACATTCAGAGCCAATAGTTAGAGGTTTAGGATTATCGTGTAGTATTAGGGCTCATTTATTCTCAATATTAAATACACATATGCATATGGAAAGAGTCATATTTAACTACATTTTCAAAAGGTTTGTGGATGCATACACAGATGCAGAAAACAAAGCAACACCACTGGAAATTGTTGGGGCACAGTATAACTTATAGCCGACCAGGGAAAGGAACAAAGAACAAGCTGTGGTGTATTTAATGGCCACGCAGACCACCACCATTTACTCCACTGCCTATTTTTATGTCTCTTTCTGAGAATGTGCATTAACATGGTCTCCTCCACCATTGTTGCTATAGAAACTGATGTTGGAACTCAGAAATGAACTCTGCACCACCCCCTAGGGCAGGGGTGGCCAAAGTCAGTCCTCGAGAGCCACAGTCCTGCAGGTTTTCGAAATTTCCCTGCTCCCACACACTTGACTAAACGTTTTTTTTTTTAATGTGAGAAAACGTGAAGCCGTAAGTAGACATTTCTACGTTGGTCAATGCAGTGAGAAAGTATGAAAATCTATACAGCACATTACTTTCCTAATCAATGCAACACATCATGTGGGGCCTATGCAGACACTGACATGTCCATGTGCAAAACCCTGCCCTGCCACGGNATCGAGGATCGACTTTGGCCACCTCTGCCCTAGGGGATGTATTGCCTAACAACCAAACCAACAGAAAGCACGTGGGCAGTATGTGGACGGTGACATTTAATAACTTTTGTGATGGATGTACCTTTGACGTATGTAACTGAGCCCTTAGCATGCTATAATCATGTACAGTATGCTAGTATTAGTATGCTAGCTAAGGTGCACTAAAGGCTGTGCTTACTGCACAAGAGGACAAAGAAGAAAATAACGTAATTTTGTTCTTGCCCCCTGGCTTCGGAGTTCATGTGGCTTGTTCTTGACACATGAATCGAACTAAACGTTTTTTTTTTTTTGTGTGGCGTTAATTTGAGAAAACATGAAGCCATAAGTAATCATTTCCACGTTGGTCAATGCAGTCAGAAAGTATGAAAATCTATACAGCACATCACTTTCATAATCATTACAACACATCATGTAGGGCCTATGCAGACACTGACATCTCCATGTGCAAAACCCTGCCCTGCCACGGACGAAGAGTCTCATAAGTATGACAAGTTCTGCTTTTGCAGAGTAAGCTTAATGCAAAGTGTAAGAAAACACCGTGTAATTGAGGGATCATCAGTGTCATTAGGGTTATGTTAAAACTATATATAGCTATCAAAATTACATTAATTCGGTATTTCAATAATTCAATATCCTTTGTAAATATTTATAGATTTCTTTTAGAGATATTATTAAAGTTCAGAATCTAGACTCTGAACCCATGAAATTGAGACAGGAGTGAAGGGTAAATTATTCTGGCATTGAATTTTGACCTCACAATAAACAAGGAATGCTAAATTCTGGTCCTGGAGGTCCATTCATGGGCTTTAGCTGATTCAAATGAAACAGATCTTCCAACCAGCTTGTCATCTAGTTTTGCAAACACCTGTTAATGACCCATTAATTTGAGATGTGTTGAGGCAGGGAAGGGTCTCCATCCTGTGATCAGCGGCCCTTAAGGACCAGAAATGAGCATCCCTGATATACTCATCGCTTTGATCAATGACAACAACCTAAAATCTAGTTTTGATCCAAGATGGAATCATTTATATCACTAAAAATAAGCACAGTCTCATGCTAGCTCAACCTTCATGTCACCACCAACCATCCTCTGTCAAGCACACACCCACAGACTCATTTTCATAAGCTCTTGCTCTAAGTGTTTGAGAAGTATTTCTGAACACATTTAGCACTATAATGTAATTGTCCCATAGATCGTCTACTCTGCTTCCAGGAGACTAATGTGGAAACTTTAGTGGTGAAGAAAAAAAATCCCCCTCTAGTGAAGATAAATGCTCATCATGCAAGACAGGTGAAAATGAGCATTGACAACTCTCCACTTGAAAGAGGATTTCTCTGGGTTGACGACTTCTCTCCTCTACTTGTTTTCTCCATCAGGGTCTAAAAGGTCTGAAAGGAGAGGAGAATGATGTCATTCATGTAATAGATGGAGCCATGAGTCCACTTGATAGGATTTCTGCTAAATTTATTGGCGTCATACACTGTTGGAGCCTCTGGGGTGAAACTGAGCAGCTGCATGGGGGGAGACATGACCAAGTCTCCTCCCCACACCCATCAGCACACACATGCACTCAATTTCCTAACACAAGACATGATATGTCAATAGATCCACATGTTGTGTGAGCACATTAAGAAATCACCATTCTGGGGCATAAAGATAACCAAAATGTTTGTGAAAGCTAAAGAAATCCTTATCTGTGGTGTTGACCTCAAAGTCTAAGAAGAGATAAACCCATCAGATGCTTCAGTGCAGGCAGGAAGGAGAACACTATCTGCAGCCTGGGACCAGTGGAGGGATTGAATCCATGTGAGCTCATTGTGGTTTTTCTTTTTCTTCCTCCCTCATAGTGCTGAAAAACAAATCTGTGTGTGAATGAAAAAAACAACAAGTAATTCGCTGTGATCATGCAAGTTTGTGTCTGTATGGAAGTCTTGGAATACTACTCATTTTAACTGTATTAAGGATTTACTTGTTGACTATTTTAAAGGTTATTTGTCCTTTTCTGCTTTAGAAAATCATTGTACTTTTCCTTCAAAGTCATTATGGAACCTTCTCCCAGCCCATGTTANCTTTCCTTCAAAGTCATTATTTTAATTTAAATTTATACCATACAAATTCTGGGTAAATTCGTGTTGGGTTACTATTGGATTAAGTAGTGAGAAATTATCCTTGGAGACTGTAATTTGAGTTTCTTGTGAGTCCAGTATGACAGTGGTTCTAAAACTGTTTGAGCCACGACCCTCAAAAAAAATTTATGTTGATGTTTGCAACCCCCAGTTTGAGAAAGACATTTAGCATTTTTCTCTGTTAGCTTTAGATAAGCACAATTTTAGACATTTAGTTTTCATCCAAATTGATTTACAAGTGATAATCACACTAAAGCTAATGCAAGGTTCAACATCTTTTCAAGGGCTCTTTGGTCCTGTTCACACGTACACAGTTTAGGCAAACCCAGGCAAACCTTTCTTCCATTTGCTAATGTAGTTTTGGGGCTGATTATCAGATAATCTAACAGGGTAACTAGTGTTTTTGCTGCTAGTGTTAGATTGTGAGTCATCTTTGTTTACATGGCAGTGGCTGGTGCCAGACATGCAAAAAGAATCTTACATGCTGGCATATAAATTTACCAGTAAGGTCTGTACATACTCTGTATAAACAGAGAAATGTGTTGCTGCGAGAAAGAAGAACTTTTTTTTTCTTTCAGCCTGGTTTGTGATTTTTTGCAGCTTAATTGTGACTCATGATCTAACGTTTTTTCATGCAGTGTCTGACAACTATTATGGGCTTGAAGTGGGAATGGTCAGCAAAGAGAAGCCGGAGGCAGAACGTTGCCACTGATGTGAAAGTTCAACATGGTCAAATGGCTAGTTTTGAGGACCAGCTGGCCAAGAAGGTGAGGAAGTCCAAAAATCTATGCAACACATTATGTAGGGCAGGAATCACCGACTCCAGTCCCTGCAGCAACACGCCTGATTCAAATGACTGGGTCATTAACAGACTTGTCAAAGCTTGACAACAAGCAGGTGACGATCCATTTTATTTGAATCAGGTGTTGCAGTAGGGAAACGTCCAGTATACCGGCCCTTGAGGACCGGAGTTGGTGCCTGATGTCGGGCATAAAAAGACATGGCCCACGCAAATCTCACACAAAGTTTCTTGTGAAGTAGGGCTGGGAGGATCAATCCAAATATCAATAGTATTGATNCCATATAAAGACATGGCCCACGCAAATCTCTGCCCAGTGGCTCACACGAAGTTCCTTGTGAAGTATTAAATGTCCTGGTAAGTAGGGCTGGGAGGATCAACCCAAATATCAATAGTATTGATATCAAAGCTAGAATCGGTATAATTTCTAGAGATTACCTGTTACCTAAAGATTAGAGAAATGGACTGGAGGACGCAGGTTTAAGTTCCTTTTTTCACAAAAAAATTAGCTAATATTATATATGTTTACATTTTTAATTAATAGTTAAAAGCCAAAATAAAACAAAAAGATAAATAAATTTAAATATAATGTAAAAAATATATAAACTTTATTTTTTCTTTTGGAATTTTTACCACAATTTTACAATTAGTTTTTTTTTTCCCCATTTCTTTTACAATATTTTGACTTCTGTCCTGGTTTGTGCAGCTACAAACTCAAAATTGAACAACACACCTCCAGGACAGAATGCGGGTGTGTTTTCTTTTCTTTGTGTGTTTTCTCATACTGACCACTATGATTAAAATGTGCTGATCATCCATCTCCGTGTCATATCCATCAAATAGACCAAAGTCACACAATCCCTCTCCTCAGTCCCTGTGGCCATAAGCTCCTTCACATTTCTGTGGTCAATAATTGTTTCTCTGCACTCCCTTTCTTACATTCTCATTTATTAATGTCCTGTCCTTTAGAATATATGACATTTAATTATAAATGGATTAAAAATTCAGGTGTTGACAGTTGGTTAAAGGAAAGGAAACCAAATGGATTGAGGACTACCGATATTCTGAGACACAAGATGAATGGGATTTTTTATAGCTTGTTTCATCTGAACCCTAATGCAGACAAATTGCACACAGAGATTGATTGGTTTGTGTAGCGTTCCCTGGAAAATACGGAGAGTTGGAGGATTTTTTTTCGAAGAGCTGCACTGAGACAAAGGTCTGTGTAGGACAGCAGAATCCTCTATGGTAGAATTACTGGCTGGTTTAAATCTGCTTGAGCTTTTTCTATCATCTTATTCTTCCTTTCATTTCCCTTGCTCCCTCCTCTTCCCTGATTCAGATACCACACTTGAATTCCCATTCAAAGTAGGTCAGCACCCCCACTCTTTCCTTCTGTTGCCCCATTCTCTGTATTTCTGTACCTCTTCTTTTCTCCCTGGCACTGCTCTCTATGTAATCCTTATCCAGAAATTATTCTCATGGAAGAAAAGAAAAAGACTACAGATGAAACTTGGGTGCTTTAATTCCACTCGCTCTGCTTCAAGCTAATTTCTTCTTTCCTTTGTGGTGTTATTCTTCTTCCTACTCTTGATGTCTGATTTTCTCTCCATATCTGCCTGAAACTGTCCTTTTTCTTCCTTTCTTCGTCTATCCAGGCGTCCTTTCTCCTCTTCACCCTCTCCTTGGGTTATCCATCATTGTCACTACACTTTTTCACAGAACTACTGGAATTATACATCAAAGTTAACCCCAGCCAACATAGCACCTATGCAGCTGTCAGGCAGTTTAGCTAATGCTCTTTTTAATAGGTCTTTCTGTAATTCTGAAGGACACCAGCTCTTGAGTGGATTGAAGGTTAGAATTAGTCATGGTTCAATGTTTCTAACCACAAGCCACCTCTGTGATAAGCTAGTATTCATAGACCTACTTGTCTTTTGCAATTTCTGCATGTACCAGGACCACCTCAGGGTTCATGTCAGGTATTAATACAGTAATGTGCATACTCTTTACCATTTAATATTTAGTGTATACAGTAATGCTCCATTACAACTTAGGGGTTGGCCTGAGCTGCTGGGACAAAGTCTGCTTTACATGTGTACTATTTGCTGGTTTGTAATAACTTACACCAACATGTGTTCTCACAACAATGTGAAATTATCACAACTTTTTAATGCTGCATTATATCGGGTAAAATGGTTGTTTGTTAAAGATTAAATGCAGCTGAAGAGCCAGTCTATTTAGTCTGTCTGCTGTGAATTCTTTATCATTTTCTGTAACTATAGAGGTGCTCTTATAGCTTTTATATATTTTATATCTTTATTTTTTACCTATTAATGTGTGCCTGTTATATTTCTATTTTCTTATTTATGTGTGTGTTAGCTTAGAGACTCCTCAGAATTTCAGTATGTTTGCATAATGACAATAAAGATCTTCAATCTTAAATCTTGAGTGTGGCAACTGGTCAATTTTGTCACAAAAATGATCAGGTGAGGAAATATAANGTGCGGCAACTGGTCAATTTTGACACAAAAATGATCAGGTGAGGAAATATAAAGACAGACTGTTCACTTCTAGAGAGTGTGTGCAGGACGTTACTAAAGACTAACTCATCCATCTTCTACCACTTATTTGAAGTCAGGTCACAAGGGCAGAAGTATGGGAACCCAGACTTCCTCACGTAGGGGGATCCTAGGCCATCTGAGAGACATGCGCCTTCCATTGTGTCCTGGGTCTTCCCTGGGGCCTCTTCCCAATGGGACATGCACAGAACCCTTCATCAGGGAGGTGTCCAGTAGGCATCCTAACCAGATGCTGAGCCTCCTCATCTAGCTCCTCTCGTTGCGGACAAGCAGCAGGTCTACCAAGCCCCTCCCAGGCGTTTGAGGTTCTTACCCCTTCTCTAAATGGGAGCGCCACCGTGCGGGGGAAACTTATTTCGGCACCTTTTATCTATGATCTTGTTCTTTGATTGCTTCCCACAGCTCATGACCATAAGTGAGGGTAGGAATCAGTAAACTGAGAGCTTCACCTATTGGCTCAGCTCCTTCTTCACCTTGACAGATCAATACAGAACCCCCATCACTGGGGGACATTGCGCCGATCCACATGTTGATCTCCCACTAAATGTTCCCACATTTGTGAACAAGAGCCACAGATGCTTAAACTCATCCACATTGGGCAGGATGTCATTCATAAGATTCAACTCAGACTAAAATAAATAAATAAATAAATAAAGTGTGGAGACATCATGACTTTAACTTTCAGTCTGTCAGGTCATCCGACACTGATGAGCTTCTGAGGCAGCAGAGGAGGATGTCACAGAGGAAAAGGACCATGCGTTAACTAATAATGTCATCACCACTCAGTTTACTCTGCAAATCTAACTTACTGTGTTTCAGCACACCCTGATGTAGCACTGAGTCACCTCTTTGTGGTCTCTGAATTACAAGAGAATATCTGTGTCTCTACAAGGACGTCTTCGATGCACCAAAAAAGGAACAAGAAATGATAAAAAGGGTTGGCTGACATTTAGTCATTCTGGTTTTGGTAATGCTGTGTTTATGTACCAGTGAGACTTGTGGGATAGATTGCTTCGCAAGGTATGTTTTCAATGTGAGTTTTATTGAGAAAAATGCATTTTATGGCCATCTAGGGCCCAAGTTATTTTTTTTATTGGATGCATTTTTATACAGAGTAGGCGGAGAACAGGCTGAGCAAAGAGCCTCTTTGTTATTTAACTTTATTGTACAGAGTATAAGACTTTAGTGGAAAAACGCCTTAGAAGAGTAAGTTAGTAATGAATGAGAGAACTAGCTTTCTAAAGCACAATTTACTCCACAATGAGTAAATCAACATCTTCTGCAATCACTTCACAGTAGTAATAAAATGTGAATTGTTGCAGAAAGCAGGGTGTGAAACTCTGAGACTCCTGTGGTATTTGCATTTTGGATAGAGCTAGAAACTCAAAATACATTAAGTATATACAAATACAAGAGTTTCATGTTGTGTAGAACTAAAAAACTAAAAACACTTATTGTGCATGCATGTCTGTCTTGATCTTTCCTCTACTTTAATTGTTCCAGTTAAAGCCCTCTGTCAGCACCAGAGGAGAGGAATGACTGCGTAAAAGTACTACAGCAAAAGAAAAAAAAACAAAAACCCTTGATAATCCATTTTAATTATGGAGAACAAAAGCGAAAGGCAGTCACATGAAGGTGAAGTGCGGACATGGTTCAAAGTACATGTCACCATGGAAATAGCTGTTGGCTGACCGACAGACCCCAGTGGGACACGTCAGCTTGTGGATAGTGGGCCTCTGGGTTGATGTTTGACATAACAGCTTCATAGATGCCATCTATGAAGCTGTTTAAGTTTAAACTTCAGTTTCTTAAGTTTAAAATTTAATGAAATTGTACGTGCTTCATGTTTTAAAACAAAAACAATCACACATAAAATGTGTTGAAATGTTTGACGTGTTGGATCATCCATTCATAGTTGAAACCAGACACAGAAGCTTTCAAATACCTATAAAGTAATAAAATGCATTTATTCCAATGTTGACATAAATTTTTTTTCTAGGTTGCCGTCTCTTTGATACTGGACACAAATTGCAGAGTCTCCTGGAGGCAGCAAAACTACAAAGGAAGGCTTTATCTTTAGCAAACACATGCTGTCGTACAGTTCTCCTGCCTACTGTACCATATGGTTGGATTACGTGGGCTGGGCAGACTCAGAGCTTCTACTAATAAAGGGTTTAAAGTTTTTTGTGTGGTGATGTGTGTGTGGGTATTATCATACTCCTTTTATTATATGACCCATAAACAACCTGGTATCTTTCTTGAGTTTATTGGTCTAGTCTGTCTTATCATAAGTCATACTGTAAAATTATATGTGGATTCTTGAATGTGATTGTTATTGAACACACAATCCAATAAATAGTTTGAGAAAATGTTAATTTGGGCCGTATAATAACTGTATATTTGTCCCTGTTACATTTTTCCTTTGTTTTCCTTCTAAAATAATTTTAAATAGCTTGACCGGTGACCCTCGGGGACTGCAGATGACAGGTTAATGGTGTTTTTCCAGAATATCTCCAAGTTAAACTCTGGCTGCATAATTTGGGCTATAAATTTTTTAACATATTACTTTACAGCAACTAATAAATCCACTGCAGTCGGAAATTCAAGATAAAATCTGGCAAACTTCTCTTTTTTAAACAATAACTGCTGTTATGCCAGCATCTTGATTTTTCGAGCAGATTGGTTATTATTCATGGACATTTACTTAATGGTATTTTAGTGTATTCCAATAATATAAATTTTAAGGAATTTTATGTTTTTTTTTGGGGGGGGGTTATTATGAGGTTTGTATTTTTAAACTCATGTTCGAAGCTAATCTTGCACAGCGAGGGGTTCAATCTTTGCCTGAATTAAAATAGTTAAACACACTTGATTTCCCACAATCAAAGAGCTGCTTGAGTTGAGGCAATGGAATGATGCTGCCTTGCTCAATTACAATCAGCTGTCTCCATTTTTTTCCTCTCATTATCTACCATTTACTGACAAAATACTTAACCATATACCCACAAAGTCACAGATGTAAGTATAGGTACAAAAAAAAGAAACCTTTCCTTGGAAAATGTTAAGTTTGGATCATTTTAGTGCTACGTACAGAACCTAGTCCAAGATCTACAGTGAACAGTATACTATGCTAATCTTCAAAGGATAGCTTTGTTTTACATGAAGGGGGCATTTTACGCCTCACTAACCTGTTCCTGCATTTACTTAATACCTCATGGTAGGAAATACCCCCATAAATACAGAGAGCTCAGCTCCAGCTGGACACCAGAACAAGGGGCCCTGTTGTTGTGGTGCGATGACAGATTAAGGCTAGACTATGGTTGTGTCTGCCTGCTGTGGCAGGTGTGTTTACATGGTAAATGTTATGTCGTAAATGTGAGTCTATGCGGGTGAGATTTTCTAAGTAGCAGTCTTTTAAATGAAGATGTTGAAGGCTGTATTTACATTCAACCAGTTCTCCTTATTCAGCAGCTACTTTGTGCCAGCTCCACCTTCCAGTGAACAAAAACAAAAACCACTAAACCATGACTAGACATGTACAAGCTCATGTATTATAATGCTTAAGAACATGAATAAGATGATTTCTGTAGTTATACAGAAAACTTTCCTCTTATATAAATGTTATCTGTTGGAGAAGTGGCCATTTAAATAGGCGTTTGGATTTTTATGACTATTATACAGCAAACATATATGTATAATGATGCAGCCACATTACTTTATTTTCAGTTATGGATTAAAAGTAGTCAAATGTTTTTTGGGGGCTTGATTTAGTTGACTGCCAAATGATATAAGACTGACAACTGTAAGCCAACTGGAAACTTACTCACCACCAAAGTAGCTAGCTCCAGGAGAACAGGGCTGTAGAAGCCTGTGAACAGGGTTAGCTCATGGAGCTGGCTGCGTCTGCAGTAAGGATTAGCTTCTTAGGGAGCAAGCTTCTTCCATCTTCCATCTTCTATGGTTCGCCAAATGCTATGGCTCATTGTTTAGCACGGTTCCCAACAAGTTTATACTATTTTTTTTTTAGTTTGCTAGTTTCTTGTTTTATCTGTTCCTCATTGCTTGCAAATTAGAAGACAATGTCATCCTGCAAATAGTCAGGACTGGTTAGCACTGGTTTCCTGGAGTCCTACACAGGACACTGGCTGTCTGACTTAGACTTTTTAAACATGCCGTAGGTGGTACTGCACAAATTCAAAGCATAAATCAACAGCAATAGCACTGATTAGTAGTTTTACTCATGGGATTTCTAGTAATGTATTTTGTAAGACATTATAAATATAGTCCAAAGATTAAAAACTTTTTTTTTTGGGTGGGACTTTAATTCCTACTTTAGTACTCTATACACCCAGTCTCAGATTAAACTGTATGCATGCACATTATTTAGATATGAAGTCTAATTACATGTAAATAATTAATAAGTTTTTTGTTTTCCTAAACTCAACCAGGAAGTGAAAAAACTG
>CM047997.1:22590747-22603639 GCA_026261665.1 Melanotaenia duboulayi
ATCACAAGCGTTGTTTTCACCTGGGTTAAAGTTCAGTACCACCACTTCACACGATCTGCAGTCCACTTAACACACAGCGATGCTTAAAGGAAGCCTCGAAAGGCCTCGATACAACCAGACATATCACATTACTCTACTAATAGACCACATTGCTGTCCTCATAGAGAAAAAAAAATACATTTGAGCTCATTGCTTTTATTCTCTCTCACCACACACTCCAACTGCAGCTCTCACACAGACTAATCATCTGTCTGGCACTTCTTCAACATGTCCTGGCATGTCTCCCAACGCTGACTCCACCAGAAACGGCTTCAGTTCATATTATTTGTAGGGTGTGACTTGAGTTTATGGTCAAAATTGTATATCTCTACTTTGTTAAGAATGCTCAAAGAAGACAGTTTAATAGTTCAGCAAGGACTTGTAGCTAACTGAAAGAAAAGGCTGGTTTTCCCTGAGAATTTAAATATTAGTACCACTTCCTACAACATGGTGTGTCTCTGGTTACTTTATGACATCCAAAAACGTGTATGTCTGTCACATAACAAAAAAAAACCTCTCAAAACCTAATTAAAAGTTTAAGTTATGATATAGGTCACAGTGCTACAGCCCAGTTTGTAGGGCACAACATAAAAGAGAGACTGAGCACACGAGTTGATGTTTGTTATAGAACTAATAGATGTTAAATATTTTTGCAAAACCAATACAAATGGTTCACAGATAGAAGTAATAATCTCTGTAACCTACACCACACATGCCTTATTTACACCTCCACAGGTGTAGCCAGTAAGCCTTCCTCTTGTGTTAGTTTTCTGTTACCATCTCTTATGTTAATGGGTCAGTTTGCATAAATAGCTCAAAACATGTTCTGATGTCACTGACGCTTGTCACCGGAAACCTTGTGATTCCAGGGGTCATTTTGATGATATTTGCACCAGTTGACCTGCCATGTGTATCATACTGACCTCCAAAGATTTTACYATCTTTGGACTTGAATCTTTYAGGGGWARCAACTTYACTAACAGTAACCTCATTAGATGTGTCTTKATACTCTACATGGTCTTCCTMSTCAGWAAGCCACTCATCCGTATCACTGTTTTTACTTATTTTCACCAAAAATCTTATTCAGAACTTGGCTCACTAAAAATGTTCTTCTCATTTTTGCATGATTGGAGATGTACACTCTGCAAGTCACCAACTCTATACTGAATGCTGGACATGGCCAGCTTTATTTGTTTTGTTTGTGTGCAGGTTTACAGGGAAACAACACAAAAACAGAATCCTCTTAAGCTCAAATGATTGGGAAAGGAGCAGGATATCAGTGCGTCGGATGACAGTGCACTTATAATTTCAGTTTTGGCTCTAATCATTGCTTTATAATATTATTTTTACGACTGGGTCAAAATCGGCCGTAACAACACAAAGGTTATAATTTCAAMAAGACTGTTTTATAATTTAGATAAAGAAAGATTTTTGCTTTATTTTGATTAAATAGAGGTTCCTGACAAAGTCAAAAAGCCTCAGTGCAATAATCATATATAAGTGGTTCTTTTACTAAATTAAATCCTAAAAACGGGTCAGTACCAACCTTAACACAAGAGGAAGGTAAAGCATTTCATTTTTTCATCATTGTCATGGCCAATTAATTGGTTACACATCTGCAAAATCCCAGTTGAGATGAACTGGTTACGTCATTAAACCAAGAACTCAGTTGAATGCAACACTTCAGTTCAGTTTGCATGTTTAATTTATACTAATATACAGGTGTCCTTCTGTCAGAAATGTTACTTCCTTTCCACGCAAGGTAGGAAAATGGTGTGCAAGGGAGCAAGGAGATGAGTTCCTGTGGTTGCCAACCATCAAGAAAAAGTCAAACAAAACCACAGAATACTGCACAAACAGCATGATCATAATTTTGAAAAACAACACTAGCTTGATCATGTGTTCTAGTACAAAATGAAGAGCTGTATCAGGCTTTGGCAACATATAAAATAAATGTTAGTGGACTTAATTCATAGAATCTCTAATCTAATGATTACAGCACAGTGATAGACAGTAGAGGCAGTCAGTAGTAGTTGTCCTTTATCCAGAGCTTTGACAAATCTTCATGGACGGGGAATACCGTATCCCCCCCGCTGCATTCGCTCAACATGCTTAAGCTGCAGCAGCAGCTGCAAGTTTAGAGCAGCAGGTATTTGTCCTTTTATAGCGCCTCCAGACTGACATCTGACAGCAAAAATCTGGCACTTCCTTCATCCAAGTTAAGGTTTGCCTGTCTCAGCTTGTTGGCAAAGACAGGAAGGTGATACTGCAATCAATAACTGGAATATGTTTTTTTTTTTCTCTTTTTTTCACATGTAATTATTTAAAGTGCTTTTTGACAAGCTGTGATAGGCAGCTGCAGATTGAGGAGAGGTCGAGGGTTATATCTAAGTCAAACGTGTACAGCATTAATTTCGTGCTGTCGCTAACTGTTACTGAGAATACCGCGTTGGGTTTGTCATGGATGTGCACCATCCTCTAACTTTGTCTGACTATTTGAATGTATTGTGTACTAAACTATGGAGAAACTAACCCACATGTAGCCTTTCTACTTCATGAAAGTAAATCCAACAACCATGAGTCGCAGTTAGCTTAACTTCTGGTCACGACTGCAGGTATTTTTGCAGATCCAAAGACACAAACGTCTCACTTTTGAGTTTTACTGGTCTAAACTTATTGCTGTGCTGTGTGAAACTGTAGCTTGCGTCAGAAATAGCGGCTCACAGTTAGATGACAGCTTGTTTGGGCCCAGACTGGATTTGATCCTCAGCTGTTTGAGGCCGTTGAAAAGTGTGAGTCATGCTGAGGGCTTTAGGCGTCACTGCTGCTGGCTCTTGCTTGCACTCGTACACTCTTGTTTTCTCTTGTTTTTTTTGTCTGTCCTTCTTTCATTTGCTGCTTTGAGTAAAGGTAGCTACAGGGGGACAGTATTTCCTTCAAGCTGAAGCAACGTGCTGACAGAAGTCGATGATAAAAACCCTTGTGTGTGCAGCTGTGTGTTTCTTTTTATCTGCCTACATGATAATGTTATCATGCATTTTCTGCTGGCCTTGAAATCTATACTGTGATAAATGTCTATGCAGAAGACAGTCATCCTGGGTACAAAAGACAGAGTGAAATGAAGTAGTTGTGTTTTTGTTTTTTGTTTTTTTTTTCCAACTCTGCCAACAGATATTCTGATTGTGGGATAATTTAGACAAAGATAAGTAAAGGTTATGGGAAAGGGGTATGTTTAAGTAAATAAGCAAGTAAAATAAATATTTTCTGACAAACAAGACAGATTAAAAAGTGTGCTGTAAAATTGAAGCAGAAATATGAAAGGTCTTAAATCCAAAACACAATAATGTTAAAACACACAAAAAATGTACATAAAAAAAACAAAATTTAAAAAATATTGCTTCAGAAAACTTCAAAAAGACAATTAAAACCATTCAGCGATTTCCCCTGCCTTTCATTAGAAATAAAGTAGCTTTAAAGCAGCTCTTCTTTGGCAGATTTTTGCACTTTTGCGCCCCATGATGGAGGCTAACTCGTCTTGCATCCTGTCTCTTCTCCGATCTTTCCAGTAAGTAAAAGTCGATGCAATGCTGACTTGCTGTGTTGCTTTCTCGTCTTATTTTGTCTGCATGTGATGCCCCAGGCCATCCAAATGATTTAAAAAGAGAGTTTTAAGTTCAGAGATAACTGAACATAATATGAAATATGAAATAATAATAATAACAATAATAAAAACATCACACCTCAGAGAACAAAATACTAAATTAAAAGAAAAGAGCACACTTTGAAAATAACCACAATAATAGCTGAAAAGTAAAATCCCTCTTTCAGTTTTTTTTATTTATGAAATGTTTTCTTTTTTTAAACCTGTTTTCTGAATTCAAGATGCTTGTTTAGATGTTTTCTTTTTAACTTATTTGTGTTGTATGAAATGTCATTTTTTCCATATCTAACTTAGCGACACAAAACTAAACTGTACTTGAAAAATGTTTTATCTGCAGCGAAAGCTTCTACTTTCTGCCTAATTTGAATCATATTTTCCAGCTTTTTCCAACTGCTTTCCTCTTCCAGTTGTACAATTAAATCTTCATGAATAAGACGCTATCTAGTTTCTATGGTAACACCACCTGTCCGAGCTGACTCAGCAACAAATTCATCCCACTATGGTGCATCAGCGAATGCCACAGGAAATCATTCTTTATTAGCTCCAATGGAGTGCTGTTACAAAGAATTTCCTTTGGGATTAATAAAGTATTTCTGAATCTGAACCTGAATCTAACCCGTAAACTCAAACATGTATAGATTGGGATGTCCTTGCTTCCATGTTTCAAAAAACTGTGGTGCACTTAGCTTGCTAAGAGGAACTGTCAAGGCAACCTGGCACGTTCTGAAAAAACTGCATCTATTCCTCACTTATTACTCAGTGTTTGGGCAAAACAAATATAACACATCTNGACTTATTACTTCATTGTTTGGGCAAAACAAATATAACACATCTATGTCATGCTCAAGGGCATGTCTGAACAAAGCATGGAGAACATTCACAGAAAAACCTGAACGACTCATTGCCATGGTTTTAATGGACTGATGGAGCCATTAAAAGCAGGATGTTTGCATAGAGAAGTTTTCTGACACACATTTAGCCAATGTGGCTATTTCAGGTTTTCTCAAATATTCACAAAATAAAAGCAGTAAATTTCTTCCTTACTAAATATAAATTACAGCAAAAGGAAAAAAATAGCTTTGAAATTGTTCAGGAGCTAAAAAGATGGATATTTCTCCAATTTGAAGGCAACAGCAACTGGATATCAAAACAGTGGCCTTTTAGAAATGCAAGAGGACATTTTTGGAGGAGGAGAGGAAATGAAAGTGAGGAAGGGAAAGATCAAGAGATAAAAAAGGTCAACATTAGACTAATTTTTATTTGCTGGAGAGAACTCGGATTAGAGGTAGGATGCAATATGGATGCTGGATTAAATGTAGTTAGGGGGCATGGCACTGAGAAAATCTAAGAAAGTTCAGTGGTGCTTCATTAAATAAAGATCTATGTTATCATGTAGGTAAACATTTTAAGGTATCCAGACCATAACCTTACATCTAAACTATGAAAATACTTGGAAAACATCTTCATCGTCCCTAGACATTAGTAGTGTAATTTGTTCACCAGAAAACCAAAGGGTTTAAAAAGTCGCCAGAAATTCCAACAACTGCCAAAACCTCTACATAAAATACCAGCAATTTCTGAGCGGATGCCACACCCAGTATATGGATTCTGGTGGGACAAGCCCTCTGACTCACCCTAAACATCCTCTAAAGGTGATGCAAGCCATTAGCAATTCTCTTACAGTGTGGAGCCCATCGTGGTGTGGTAACTCCTTTAATATAAAGGAATTACTATTCATTCCTCACTGTATGGACATTGAAAATGCAACTGCATCACTATAGCTCTGTGGTTCACCCTCATATAAAAGTGTGGAAAAGACTATTTGCTTATCACCATTCAGAGCTGAACTCTTCTCACCTTGGAAAATCCCTTACAGTTTCAAATGTCAGCACTATAAATACACACAGAGCTAGATGGATTTTATTTTGTTTAACTAATTTGGAGAAGAAAGTTTTAGTATTTAATTTGTATTGAGAGTGAAAGACCAAATCTTCAGAGCTTCATGTATGAGCAGAATGGGAGTAACAAAAACATATCCACTGACAAGTTTAGCCTTTTCAACTCAAATCTGTGCATTTTTTCCTGGACAACACATGGTGGCCTGGGAATGACCGAGTGTGAATCTAAAGAATGGAATATAAAAAAGTGTAGAAATAAATTTCAGTCTAGAGATGGGGAACTAATGTGTATTAGAAGAATGCACCTAAAAGGCTGGTGAGATGTTTGCTTTGCATGTGTATTCATTTTTTTTGAGTGAGTCAAGGTTTAAGTAGAACCCACAGAGCTACAGGGCAGTGGAAAAGGAGGCTGGAACAGCTTCCTGCATGAGTTCACATGAGCAGAGAGGGAGAGAGAGCATCATGGAAAGTTTGTGGTTTACTCTGACAAGCCTCTTCCTGGTGACAGCGGTTCAAAGTGGGAAGGGCGTAGAGTTTCACCAACTTTGTTTTCTGCAAGGTGATCGCTGTTTGAGACACACCCAAACACTTACAGTGACATCACTTGCTTTAGCCAACCTGATCTGCATGTAGTAAGGTGTTAAACTCATGTGATTCTATCTGAACCTGTTTTTATGTTGACTTTGGCAATAAGCACCAAGCATCTGCTGTTTGTTATTCCATTTAAACAAGGAAATGTTGTTCCATGTAAGACACGGTACCACAGATAAGCTCCGTATTACCTTATTTAGAGACAGTATGCTGAAAGCAACAAAACCAGACAGTTAAAATAGTATTATATAAGCATATCTAGGTCATTGCAGTAATATGGACAGTATGGAGTGGGTGCAAAGGTGGTAAATTTATTTCCTCTAAGAATATAAAGTTGTAGATATGCAAGAAATAAAAAATATCAGGAATCTTATCATGGTAAAAATCACAACTTATTAAGTTTAATAAGTTCAACTTACTTATTTCAAGTAGGCTGTGACAAAATGACTGTCGACTGTAAAACATGTCAGGAGTGTCTGTGGTTGTCGGTCACTCTGGACTGTTTAATGCGAGGCCCTGTCAGTAGTTAGATCCCATCAACGTTTGTTTGCTTTCCAAATGCTTATTATGCTTAAATCCTGTGATGCTGTTTGGACTGTTAGTGATACAGATCACACCTTCTGGTGTTTATCTTAGGCTGTTTCTCAGATCATGAAATGGACCACTTAAATGTACAAAACACTTCATGTGATGGTTTAAACTGCAGGTTTTTGAGAGAAATAAACTAAAAGCAGAACTACATTGGATACTAAAAACTCTAAGGGCTTGCTTTGTTATGTGCTTATCTACTGTGATCCTTCAGTTTCTCCTATGAATTTTATTTTATTTTGTGTAAATTCGTTAACTGCATAGTACAGTAAATATATATTACTGCCTAGATTTAGTTTTTTGTTTTGTTTTTTTTCCTTTGACTGGCTTGTACGTAAAATTGAGGAACCGGGTGGATTTTGTCCAGGCCTCTTGGACCTGCTGCCACTGGTTGGCCTTACCAGAACCTGAACTCCTGCAGGCGTAGCCTGATGGATTCTTATACTGTAACCTCTGATTCAGACCCAGTCTGGCTTTGGGTTTCAGTATAGGGAACACAAATATGCTAAGTGTCTCAGGTAATATTAAATCCTATTTCATGGTACAAATGGGTTTACTTTGCTGACATGGAAACTGCACTGGAATGATAAACCGGATTATTCCCAAAGAGACAAAATATTATCTATGTACATGAATGTTGTTCTGATCTGTGTGTGTGTGTGCTGGGAACATTGAGGATATTGTTTTGTCTTGTGTCTTGATGATTGCAGCCTCTGCTGACTCAACTTATGTTTGACCCGCAGATGTGTTTGCAAATCTGCATGTTTCTCTTTGTACCCTTATGGACATCTGAGCATGTGCGTAAACCCTGTGTGTGTTCACCACAGTCAAAGAAGAATGTGTTTAGAAAAACACTGCCCACACCAGCAGCCAGTGTAGATCTCTCTCTTCATCCTGGACCTGACATTCTTTCGTTTGCTGTAGTTCACCAGTGGTTTCAAGATAAAAAGCCTCCATTCATTACTCTAACTTAGAACCCGGGATAATGACAGGATACCCCACCCTTGTCTGGCAACAAGGAGGGCCATATTTTACCCAGCGCTGGTGGCCCGCACATTAAAAACAGCCTGTAGTACAGGCTGCTTCCTGCAGTCTGTGTGTTTCTTTAGCAGATTTGCAAAGTCCACAATATTCATTATCTATGAAAGAGAACAGGAAGGTTTGGGGTTTTCCAGGTTTAATCATTCATCACCAGCCTGCTTTTTTATTGGTTCTACTTTCTTTCTCTTTCTCTTAAAGAATTCAACTTTTATCTTCCCTGCCGAGCTGCTACAGCCATTGTCCCGCACACACACTCACAGCATGCCAGTAATGAGGCAGCAGCCTGTTCACAGATGTGTAACCTATGTGATACACATGGAGCTGATCAGATCAGATTGCTTGCAAATTTCTAGCCTTTCCCTCAGCTACAGGAGGAACTTCACCCTGTTTGGATGGGGACTGAAGGTTACTTCCTTTATTTGTCTACTTCTGTTAAGCTAAAGAACAGATCAGCCAAATGAATCAATGAATCTCAATGTCAGATACTGAACTGGTACAGGCTTTACAAATATGAAGGTGTAAAATGGTTGTTGTTTCCATTCTGGCTTAACCATGTAGCTGCTGTCTACTTTAATTCATTCTGGTTACAATGGGTTTAAATTGCAACCAGATGTCCATTCAAACTATTTTAATAAAAGCAGCGATGTCTGCGACAAATAATTCCATAAAATAAAGAGTTGAAGCTTCAGAGGTGTTTGAACTGCAGGTGAGGGTTTCTCTTTGTGTTCAGTCCTGGGTGAGTAGATCCAGTAACCATAGGTTTATATGTAAGGGACAATTTGGGAGTAGTTATGAGTTATCCTGAGGTGGAGAACAAGCTGCAGCAACAGTAAACATAGCGACAGAGGCCTAAAATGATGCACGACAGTGTGATACAGCCACAATCCACCTAGAAAACAGAGAAGAGGCTGCTACAGTATTTACTGCAGGTTATCAGTGGAAATCAATGTTTCTTGGGCATGCACGTTATTGTGTTAGACAAACACTTGACTTAAAAATGCCTGTAAACATATGAATCTGACTGTAATCGCGTGAAATGAATGGAGTTGACTCTCTTAACACTGACACTCCCAGATTGGGGATTGAATTACTCCTCCATGCAGACGCACAACCAATGGGCCTATAGGGACCACACACATACTTCAAAGTTCCATTTTTTCATCTTGAAAATGTGTATTGATAAAGTCAAATTACCATTAAAGCTGCTGTCATTCACATGTATTCTGTTTCTTTTGTTAAATGTGCTAGAAATAGTAACTGAACTGAAAAGATGACGTCTGTACAGTGATTTTGGCTCTACTGTCATGTGTGATGATCTCCCAGAGAAAGTTTGAAGTGGAAGAATTTCTTGAATGTTTTCTCCCCCATGTGTGCAGCATTGTGGAGTCAGACATACTTTGGTCAATAATTCAATCCTCCAACTATGCATACATATTGGGCCAAGGACATTATTCCAATCAAATGACCAGGTCAAACTCCAAAAACAGGTCAGCTCAACAGTGCATGTTACCATACTGAGTGTGAAGGACACTGGAGTAAACTTTTTTGGATGTTGTTTGAGAGGACTGCAAATTAAACTTCATAAAAAAAAAAAAAGAATATTAAGAACCGATACTAAACAGAGAGATAAAGACACAAACAACCACTGATTAGATCAAGCATCATTAAGGGATGTACCCGTAATTCTAAGAAAATGCTATATTTTTATATGAAAAGTAGCAGCAGCTATTTCTTTTCAATAAGGGCATATCTTTCCTCAATAATAGAAGCTCAAATTGAAACTGGTCAATCCAGAAGGTACAAACCATATACCAAGAAAAAGACTCCCCGACTCTATGAGAGAAATATTCTACTCGTGATTTAAAGTAATACTTCATAACTTTCTGACCTTAAAACTCTGTGCTTCTGACTCGCTTTGATGGCACACCTACATTCATTATGTACATTCCTGGAATCGTCAGTGCCTCTCTAAGGCTGAAAAACCCCGTTTCACAACTTTTTTTTTTTTTTTTTTTCCAGCCTGATACATCACGCAACAGCTGTGATTTGCTTTATGGCACTAGCACACACTAGCAACTGGATATCAACCCACTGACTGTTTTGAACGAGTACCATGGATGATTTAGCAAATAAATGCAAGCGGACATTATTAATGGAAGCAAGGAAAAGAAAGAGAAAAAATAATAAAGCAAGAGTCAAGAATGGATTGACTTTTTGGCTGGAAAGAACATAGAGAGGAGACAGGATGCACGACAGATGTGGAATTAGTTTTTGTTAGGGGGCACCAAAGTGCAAAAATCTATCAAAGTTCAGTATCACCTCTTAAACAAGCCAAAGATTTTGGAGCACTACAAACATCCAACAGGGATTTCACAATGTAAAAACCTAAAACAAAAACCCGACCAAGCATGCCACCCGAATTAAATACAGCAAAGCAAAACAGAGCAACGCAAACACTCCAGCAAAAATGAAGATTTGTAGAATAATAAAACATCTCTCCATAAACTCTGGTATCCTGCATGCTGGGGAGGACTAAATCTATATAATAAATCTGAACGTATACAAAGGAAAACAATGTCAGCAAATGCCCTTTAATTCAACCTCTTAAATATTATTTTGTAGAGAGGAGGCTGAGTTTTCAAGCAATTTTGCACAGGAGCACATTAACCTTTGCTATACATTACACAAATATCTTCCCACTGTGTAGCACCTTTATAAATTAACTGCAGGCGGAAGTTAAATTATCTAAAAAGCTTGAAAAAATAGCCTCAATCTCTAGTCTAGTTATATTGCATCTGGACAGTAAAAACCTACATAAACAAGAAGACATTTCATATCACTGCTGTGCAAACTGCACAGGAATGTGGGGGTAATGTGAAAATTTAGTAGCTAGCGTGTAAAAAGTGAAACAGCAATGATTTGTGGGAAATGAATTTCTCAACTGTATTAAACCGAAAATGTTTGCAGCTGAAACAAAGCGAGATCTGTGTTTAAATCCATAAAGCAGAAACGTCCAGGCCATCCTGTAATGCACTGAAACCCTCTGCTGTTTCACAAGATTCAGCGTGTGGGTGAAACTATGACTGTTAATGTATTTGTGGTGAAGTGATGGGGGTTTTCACATGCGTGGACTTGTACGTGTTTTGAGGATTTCACTGTGAACTGTGACTTTTAGTTAACTTTAACAGGAACTGGGGAGTTTTTGTAATAGTGGCTATTAAGTGGTCAGTCAAACGGTAATATTTAATCTTAAAATCAAAATTGGAGTGAATAGAAGCTCAACAAACAAACAAAACTTTTATGTTAATTTACTGCCAAGATGTTGAAAAAAATATCTTTTTGAGTGGTGAGCTAAGTGACAGCACATGCACATAAGAGCATCCTCAAATTGGCAGCGTGATTAAATCACCATTACACTGCTTGGAATCGTGTTTTGAGCTCAAACACAGGTCTAAATTTTACACGCTTCGGTTTGTCTTTAGGTCAGTGTGGCTAAATCTCTCAATGTGGTCCTAGTTCCTCTGATTGCATCATGATTGGAGAGCTCAGCAGGTCAGCATGACTGTGTCTGTAACAAGCAAACAACAGCAAGTACTTTTCCACTGATTTTAATGAGCAGGTTGGGACTGACCCCTAAAAAGAAATGTTGCCTCTCTTGGGGTTTGCACACAGTGTGTTGTTTCAGTTGATTGAGACTAATCTTGTCTCGTATTTGAACAAACACTCAAAGGCTTGCTCAGCCATTTACCCTGACACACACGCCGAAGTGATATACTAAATTGTAATAATACAAACAGTCTTGCTGTCCTTTCCTGCTTATCTCTGTCTGTCTCTGACACACACACACACACACACCTGTTCTCTTCCCTGAATGTCACAGCCTGACCTGAAAAGAAGAAGCAATAAAATCATTACTCTGAACATATGGTGCTATAAACAATCTAATGCCCTCTCATGGGAATAATGTTGTTTACAAGACAGTTGTTTTTCTTTAGTCTTTAATTTAGATTTTAAATTTATTTTAAAAAATATTCTGAAATGTTAACTTAATTTGAAGAAATTATTTTGTTTAAAAATTTGATCAATCTAAATGAGTTGAAAATGAATATATTCACTTTATTTCACAGCCACTAATCTTCATTATACTCAGATTATGGGTTTCTGCTGTATAGGGAGCATTTTAGGAATAATGTTGAAATACATAGAAAAATATTTGATATCAACTCAAAAGCTTAGGGGTCCTTGTGGGTTGGTGTAGGGTCATCATTGGAGGTAAACAGCTGAGATGAAAGGGTTAACAGAGATGGGGGTTGGCATGAAAGAACTCCTCTAGGCCGTCACGGTGATCTGTTGGAGTTCGGTTTGATGTTGAAAAATGAGAGGAAGAAAGAAACTTTAAACCTCCTCTGGTGAATAGATTTATTCAAATGGAATCTAAATTGTATCCTTAAAAATGTGAAACATATTTTTAGTATTTTTCTTCTTGTTTTGCATCTTGTGTTGGTAATGTGTCGATTTTTGGTCATTTGTGTTCCGATATAAGAATCAAACTAGGGTTTGCCACTGTAGACATAGAAAACTGGAGGAACCTCACCAGCTTTAACACTAAAATCCAACATGACTTCCCTCTGCTGATTGATATATGTCATACACAGAACACTGTTCAATCTATATCAGAAAACTTGTTTTATGTGTGCTTGTAGGCTGAAAATACAACATTGTTATCGCTTTGTATAGCTATTAGCTAGGCTGGTCAGTGAGCTAAAGAGTAAGCGAGTCATGTTAGTTTTCTTACATACAACTAGAAAACAATCAAATTAAACTGGAGTGCTCACCTGTAGTTGAATTTTAAATGTGGAAACCAGAGGAACTTCACCTGACTACAAAATCCAACATGGCTGCCCTCCATATGAAAAGTGTAAAATCTGCATAAATAAACTGTAATTACTCATTCTGTTCATTTGTGTCTCAGTAAATTGCTGTGTTGAGTAAGGTCAAGTTTATGTTAAATTATAAGGCAATGCGAATTCTCTACTGTTATTTTACTCTTATTTTGCCATACTTGATGTACTGT
>CM047997.1:22611341-22629419 GCA_026261665.1 Melanotaenia duboulayi
CCCTTCAGCAATCTGTGAAAAGCAGTGATTCCATGTTGGCCAGATGGATGGGAGGCTGCTGGGATGGGAGCCCAGAGCTTCAGTTTCCATGGTGGACACCAGTTTTATGAAACCATGCTGCTCCACTATAGATTTTTTTTTTCTCCTTACTTACTTTCTTTTTTTTTTTTTTTTTTTTAAGTCAAGACATTTTGAGATTTGGTCTATATTTCAGACGCAAGATGATCGTCTCGTCTCACTTTTTCTAGTCACACTGGTAAGCTTCATCGCTCCACTCATCCCCTATTTTCTCCTCTACATCCTCTTTTTTTTTCTTAAAAGAGGATTTTTAGTTTGATATAATCCACTTTTAAACAGGTTTTAGAGCATCAAAAAAGTAAAAAGAAAAATCAATCCAAACCCCCCCCCCTCTGGCACCTTCTGAATTGTTCCATCACCCCAAAATTGGTTTTAGTAATATTGATTATTTAAATGGAATCCATTCAGCTTATGCGCACATAGGTTACAGAATTGTTGTTGAGTGCTTTGAGTATTCAGAGGTAAAAATAGCACATAAATGCACTAAATGTCAAGTTGAAGTTGTGACTTTTTTTTTTCTTCTTGAGACGCGAGGAGTCTCTCCTGGAATGTATTGCCAAACTCAGGCCTCGGACATTTAATACTCTTATTGAAAAGTTGTACATGTTAAGATATGGAACCGGAAGGTTGTCAATATTGTCGTCATCGATCAGCTGAATTATTGCCACTTTCACATTTGAGGTGTTTTACATTATAGTAGAATGTATTGTTAACTGTACAACAAATGGTAGAGTGCATAACATTACACATGGGAAGTGCCAATAATTGCTATCCTGAGGTGTTTTTAGATGTCTTCTGTTTTTGTATTTCATCTTTTAACATGGATTATGCTTTTCGTAAGTGAAGCCATTTGTGATGGGAGTGTTGGCAAGGACCAAAGTTTTGGTAAAAAAGAAAACAACTTAGTTTCCATGATCTGTAAGTGTAGACGTATCCTTTTGTTTTTGTTTTCTTTCTTCTTTTTTTGTTTTGTTTTTTGTTTTGTTTTTTTCTTTTTTGTTTTTCTTTTTTTCTATTTACATATAAAACAATAAAATAGACAAAAAAATCTTGAGCTTACCCAAGAAGAAAAGCTGTATCTTGTGATCTCATGTCAGTACATCTTTATCGTGTTCAGTTTCTTTTCCTTGGGTATGTTGTGATGAACTGCTGTAAATTTGTACAGTTCATGTAAATTGATTGTGCGGAAGTTGTACAGATTTCTATATTTTGAAAGAAGTTTTTTTTTTTTTCTTTTTTTTCTCTGTAATAAAAGATTTCCTATCTTGGCATCATAATTTCTGTGCAATTTGTCTTTTATCTGCTAATCAGTATTATTTATAATTCAGAATCAAAAGTTAGCTTTATGTACAATATTGCAAAGAAGGGTTTTGATGACGAGCATTAGTAGTTATATCTAATCAGATGTGGCCTCATTGGGGACTGGATGGCGTTTCAGCTGCAACACTGAGTGTGCCTTGTTCAGAAAATACTGGGAAAAGCTTAAATTAATGGCCAAGCATCAACATTTGAGTCCCTTGTGATACCTTTAAGATATTTTAGGTTGCACATCAACAAAAGCTCAGCTGATAGTGGCCTGCTATTAATCTTAATATGAACTATTTATAGGTGTTACAGATCACATCTAAACCCATTTAGCTTCACTCATTGGCCGGAAGCCTGTCTGTAATGTTCCAGCTATTCTTCTACTGGCTTGCTGCCTGTTTTCATTTGCAAACCTAATGGTTTCACATCAAACTGCTCACGCACATGAATTTACAAATACAACTCATGACTTTTCTATGCCTAAGGTTGACAGGGCTTTTACATTTCCAGTGAAATGATGCGACAGATGGTGCCGTAAAGTTCGGTTCTCTGAAATTGCTATCTCTGCTCAGGCTCCAATATGTACAATGCTTCTGAAGCTGAAACAACTGACTCTGCAAAAACCCAAAGTTTGGATTAAGACTGCAATCCTTTGCAGCACCCTGAAGCCCCCGGGGTTGCCAAGCAGCAGGCATTAAAAAGAAAAACGTGGATCTCTTTGACACTCGGACAAAGGAAGAAACAAGAGGAGCTGGTTTAGCACGAGTTTCGGGCACAGAAAGGGGAGGTGACCTGGCTTGTGTATAAGTCAAGCTTTGCCTCTCCAAACACTGACTGGGATGAGGCTTTGCAGCTGGAGGTGCAATTCCACAAAACAAAGATGGCTGTCAGCATGAAACACTCTTGTCATATTTAGGTTCACTCCTTTCAGGTCTCTTATTCTAAACTCTTGGTGTTGCACGGTCCTAAAATCCCCGTCGGCTCTTTGTGTATTCAGGTTAAAGTTTCCCAGGGTGTGGTTGGTTATATGGCTCAGTGGAGTTTGTTTATGAAAGCATTTTCAGGAAGGGAAGTGAATAAAGAACCATCGAACAGAAACACAAACACAAAAGATTCAGATTTCAGAGGATTTAGCAATATTCCCCAAACAAGGTTTTGCAACAGCTCTTTAAGCAAGCTGTTTTGGATGTTTTAACACTGAAGAGAAATAAGAAGTGGAGTGCAGTGGCTGTGCTAAAGATAGAATTAATGTAAAAGTCATGAGAGAACCAGATTTCAGCTCAGTTTAAACCAACTTCATTAGAATTTTATCTGACTCAGTACTTAAGCTCTTGGTATGGGACTTTGCCCCAGTTACTTCTCAACTTGCACGAGTATCATCAAATTGTCTAAGTATTGCATTTGCATCTCAGCTCGGCACTGATGAAACAGCAGTGTAATGCTTTCTGCCTTTCCTCTTCATTCACATAGCAACAGAGATGGTTTGATTAGGTAGAAATCCCTGAAGGTGTGGCTGATTACCGTAGAACTATAAGGAAATGATCTGTGGAGAGATAAAGTTAAAGGCTGCACCAGACTGAGTAGTTGCCAACTCTAAGACAAAACACAAGTGTTCTCTGCCCTGCCCCTTACAGTCTGTGACATCTTTTATTAACCTGAATGCTGTACACAAGCAATATGCTGCTGTCCGAGAACAAAGGCATGGTGAGTAAGCGTATGAGCCTGTCTGCTACAGTGAGGCAGACATCTGGGACCTGCTTTACTGCCAAGCAAGATGACAGGGTATAGCCCTCCTGCAGAGCGCATGTGCTTCTGCTTTTCCGTTTAAAGGACAAAAGCTACGCTGGAGCCACACAAGTCACAGCATTTTGCAAATGCACCCCACAGTAGCAGTTTTTGTGTCTATTTTTGTGCTGTACAGCATCTAGACGTCAGAGGCAGAGGGAAAAAAAAGCTTGTGCACAAAGAAAACGCAAAAATAACTTATGTGTAACACTGTTATTTTAAATCAGTAATTAGTGAACGCAGCAGCAAAATATTAAACACAAAGCTTCCCCATCAAGGCAGGTTGGAACTGTCTAAAAGAAGAATGGATTTGGTTTCCACTGCATTTGTATCCTGGTGTATCTCATGGGTGTATGCATCACTCAGAGGCCAAGGACAAGCTGATTCCTCTTTGAAATAGATCCCTGCTCTGCCTGCATTGGTCTCCAGGGTATAAAGGCTTCTCCAGCTATCTCTCTCCCTCCCCTCAGGGCATTATTCATCCTCAGGACTGACATCTGCTTTGCCCTCACTGCACCCGCCCTTTCCCAGCAGCATCCAAAAATGGACAATGAATGAAAGAAACAACAGTGGGGACAAAGACATTCTGCTTGGGCAGCCCACGTCACTAATGCTGGGTGGACCGATGAAGGGAGGGCTTTTCGGGGAATCTAGAATAACAGTTGAACAATGGACAGACATGATGGTGTGAGTATGGTGCTGCAATGTTTTTTAACTAGTGACTTCTTCCCTAATACTTAGACATGTACCTGTGTGCACACGTATCTTTAGATTTCCCTGTGACTGAGTTAGACTTCGCTGCAGAGGTTTTGTCAACTAGTTCTTAAAACACTCTGTTTTATAGCATTTTTAAATTATAGTCATTTAAAGCTTTTAAACACTTAATTAACCCTTAAAGAAGACACGTGACCATTCAGAAAAGTTATAGAGCCTGTGATCACCAAGAAAAAAGGAGAATTTTGATTGTATTCCACAAGACATTGGCAGTTACTGTAGAACATTCCCAGTTTTGCATCTTTTGGCCACATAGCAGCTGCACATGGGTACTTCTTAAAGAAGTTCAGAATATCTAATTGCAAGACCTCAAAGATGGAAACAGATGCAGGAAGACCTGTTAGTGACTAAAAATCAGTCAAAGAACAGTTGCATCAGATATAGATATAGATAACGGATTTCCCTTCACTTGCAAACCAAATTTGATGCTATAAAAAAAGAAGCTACAAAAAAGAAACCTAAATCAGACACTGGATTTCGCCCAAGGATGGCACTATAGGTGATGCTGCAGACGGATGTCATTCAGTAGAAGAAGCAGTTGTCCTGAAATAGGGGTACAGTCAAAAAGTGGTTTTAGTTTGGAAGATTCCTTTCTGAGTGAAATGACAGACATGGATACAACAGATAAGAGCTGTTTGTATTTAGAAAAGATGCTGGGAGGAATTAAGTTAGACTATTTAACTGGACCTCAGAAACACCTGTGGATGTCAACAAGAGGAAAATGGGGAACATTTTACTTTAATAGCTGGGAATATAGGATCTTTTATTATTTCTTGAAAGAAACCAGAAATGTGTAGTTTTCTAGCTCAGGCTGGCTTCAGCTTGTTCAAATAGAGTCCAGCATGTTTTGCATGTACCTGGCCAACACTGTCACAAAGAAGTCCAAACAGTAAAGCACGGAGGTGGGAGTGTGATCATGTGAAGTTGCATGAGTGCAAGAAATGTTGGGGAGATGGCATTCATAGGTGACATAAATTGGCTGGGGATGTAGCAAAATAGTAGCTGACTGGATGATTCCCAGTCTCCTGGTAGAGGAGGAAAATTGTTTTATTTATTTTTTATTAATTTTTCCATAAGACCAATTACAGCTGTCATTGAATGTAATGTACTTATTATGAGGGAATACTAAAGTGTTTCAGGTCATGTTCAACTTTTAGTGAACTTCAACATATAGATTTATTCCACTTAGCAAAGTGAATTAGCAAAGCTGGTTTTAATGGTAATGGAGATCTAAAGCAATGAGACTTGGTCACGACTGACAAACCGAACCACTGGACTCTGACTGTCGGGTGGTCTCGAAAATCAAAGGTGGCTATTAAAAGAAACAGTTGCAAATAGTTCTGTGAATGAAGTAATATTTACATGGCTGTGACAGCAGAAAGTTTCAAGGTGGTGAGACATTTCTCACTATCATCTTTCTATCACTCAGACCAACCATTTTTTTCCACTCACTCCTGATTCAAGCCTTTTTATGTCAGCAGAGAGGATGATTTCAGAAAGTGCATTTGATTTGATCTCTATCTCTTCACAGTCCATCTTCAGCCACTTTCTATGTCTTCTTATCCTTTCTCCAGTTCAGCAACAACAGTTCATTCCAATACTTGCCATCTTTATCTCTCCATTATGGTGTTTATCCTCTTTCTATTCAGATTCCTCTCATATCACCACCCCTCTTTCAGTCGCTTCCCACCACTTTGCTGTCTATCTTTGTACCTTCCTCTCCAGGCTACCGGTGTCACCATTCAGCTAACACTCACTCAGCAGAGGAATCCATTCCACACTCTTGCATCAGGCCTTATTGGGTTAAGGTGAAGGACCCCAGTGGGTATCATATAATAGAGGATGTCTCAGTTTGCAGGCAACAGTCTGTTTAAGGCTGTTTAAGTCCAAGCCAGGAAAACTTTACCAGTCTGAGAACAAAAAGATGTCAAAAAATGTCACAATCATGCTTTCCAGTACATGTTGCATTGTAACACATCACCACAAATATTTGTAACTTCCTTAGTTTACAAAAAGTTTACTTTCTATTTAAATCTGTTTTACTTCAACTCCCTATGACCTAAATCCCAGCCCGCTAACCCTTAACCTTAAAGCTTCATTATACTCAGCAGAGAGCTGCTAATTTAGTCTGTCTGCACTCCAGCCCAGACTCCTGCTACTTTATCAGGACTCAACATTAGTCTGGAACACTCTGGATACCTTTTAGTAGAATGGGCATTGTTAATATTTTAAAAGGGTGGATGTCTGGACAAACCATCTTCTTTTTGGTAAACATATCCAAGTTGTTTTAGTGCCTAAGGCATCAAAACAGTGAAGACAAGTAAAGCTGCAAAAACACTAAAATTAAACTTCTCCAGGACTAAAACCACTAGTGTCAAAATTCCTCCCACATCTCACATGCAGAATTCTTAAAACAAAATATGTTTGCACAGTGGCTTTAAGTCCAGAGGACACCTTGAGCATATATTAGACACATTTATGGTTTGACAAAATGGCAGCTTTTGACATCATATGAACAAAAACTGATTGCCAGGCAAGTTTGTTTATTTATTCTTGTGTTGACAGTGGCTGAGGGCAAGAAGTGCAGACATAGAAAGAAGTGAGGCCAAACCAAAACAACGAAGATACGGGCTACAAAAACCAAAACAATGAACTTGAAGACACTAAAATGTTCCACAGAACATTAATTACAATGGCAGACCTCAATAATAATGTGTAGCTTTCAAAGGTGCACCACACTCCAGCATCTCTTAAAGACAGCCCCTTTTCGACAAAAAATGAACTGGTGCTAGCTCAGTGCTGGTGCTAGTGCCAGTGCCAGTGCTTAGCTGGTTCAGCTTCAGGGCCTCCAAAGAATCTTCTTGTTTTCCACAGACATAGGACCAAAACATGCTGAGTCATTACATCATCTAAAACACCGTTGTGCAACTGAATACCCCGCCCCCCCAGAGCAAAAGAAAAGAGGAAGCGCTCAGGCACAGATTGTAAACATGGAGGATTTTATTGTGCCCTAACAAGTACTGCTCTTGCCCTTCTAAACTTGTCTAGACTTTCAAAGATGGACCTATCATCTATCCATGCTGTCCATCAACGTTTCATTACAAAGCACAGAGTCAACGACTGGAGAAGGAGAAAGGTGATCATTCTGAGTCAGTTTAATGAGTTTCAGATGTTTTTAGCTGTTGTTATCTACAACATTTAGCTCAATTTAGCACTGACTATAGACAAATCCAGGCAAACACCAGAAGTAGATGTTCCGCCATTACTGAGGTGGCATTCCTCTGCATGTCAGAGCAGAACAGATAAGACCATTTTCTTTACAATGTCATGGAAATCTGGAAGGATTTGCTTATTTCTTGGCTGTTCGAACAGCAATGGAAAACTTTAATTGTGGTTTGAATTGACAGTTCTTTCGTAGCCTGCTGCAGCACCTCCTTCTGTTGGAAAACAGGCTTTGTACGATTGCCCCCTCCAGTTTATGCTGAATTTCATAGAACGGCGATAATGCCAGGAAACACTGGGTCTCCCATTCAGACCTATTTTGTTTTTATAATCCATAGCACCTCTGGTTCTGTGTTTCAACACTTTTCTGTTAGCCACATAACCCCGCCCCATTCTTCGATCTGGCCCGTTGGTGCCTGTTAAGAACCAGTTTTGAGAGCTAGGAGCCGGTGTTTAGGCAGTGGAAAGCCTAAGAACTAGTGCTAACTCAAACTATGACTCTAAACCACCACTGGGACCAGCCCGGTGGAAAAGGGGTATAAGAAAATATTCAGGGGGAACTCATAGCCTTATCTGGAATCAACGACTCCAACGTCTATACACATTTTTTTTTTTTTTTCATTATGTTTCTGCCCAGCAGAAGTGATACCAGCACGCTCTGGCTTCTAATGATAACCACCGCTGATGTCCTCATCCGTTTGTATTCTTCCACATATGGTTATCTGAATGTCAGTGGTGAGACATGGAGGCAGCCTATTCCTGTGGTTGGCCTCTCCCAATCAGTAGGCAACACTTTCAACCACTCCAAGGGAGAGCAAGAAAAAGAAAACCAGCCTCCTAAATATAGTTTGGCCTTGGGGCTCAGCGAGAGGCCCGATCTGCATGAAGTCTTGCCACACAAACACACACACGGGTGTGAGAGTGTATGCATTCTTTCCAACACACACATACACCAGCAGATTTATTTAGTCTGAATCCTCAACACAGAAAGGACAAGGCGTTCATAATCAATCACCTGCTCTTTACAGTGTGCAGGCACTTCATTCACGTAGACAGCCTGAGTGCGTAGACTGTGCTCACTTTAATAAACAGAAGCAAACAAAAAACCCACAGGGAGTGCGTTGAAGGTCACTTGCATCAGTGACCATCAGCTTTTTTGCTGACTGGGGGAGAAAATCCCCTAGTGAGGCGTTGTTATGGCAACTATTTCACAAATATCAGAGCACAAGGCTCACATCCTCAAATTCATCCGCTTTCCTTAAACTGTTTTTTACTTCAAGTTGTTGCATCACAAACTGCAAATCCATGTTACGAAGGCTCAAGTTTAAATGTTGATCACCAAGGTTTAAGCTTCGCAACATGGCTGAAAGCCATTTCCCCATTCAGCTGCACAGAAAAAAAAACAAAACATCTTTTACCCGAAAGCACGTGTTCATTTAAAGCCTCCGATGCTTGCAAACACAACGCAGCTTGCTAACCTCCAACCGCATGATCAGCCTGCTCTGTGACTGTACGATTGGGGGAGATGTTGGCTATAATTCAGGTGGCTTGGTTCAGTTTTCTGAGAAACTGGCAGGAAAAAGAAAAGAGAGCACAGAACCTCAGCTGTTTCCTGTTTATGTTGATGGAAAGATGTAAGTTTTTAACAAGAAGCAACACAGAGATGGAGAAATACCAGCCAGAGTTAAAAGAGCCGATTTAGGAGATAAGATTAGAAATTAGGGTGAATTAGACACAGACAACCCTAGAATATAAGGATAGAAATATTGAGTAAATGAAAAAAAGCAGTTAATTAATGAGAGATATTTGACTCAGAAGACAGAGAAAGAGTGAATGAATAGTGTAGTACGTAGAAATATACTTTGAGAGCCAGTCAGAAAACAGCTGACAGGAAGATATGTGGCTTTTCTTCCCCTATGAACACATCTGTCTAAGAACGCACACTCTGGCAACTGGTTCGAAAACACCCACAATGAAGATGCAACGGTAAGCAGGATCCACGTGTCTGTGAAAACAGAACAAACTGTGCCTGAGTGAGAAAGGAACACAAAACGATATGAACAAATCACATAATGACCCATAAAGCATAAACACACACACACACGGCTGCTCTACCACAACAACGACAACACTTCAGACTTTATCAGACACGTGTGTGGATGCAGTCAAAATAAAAATGCACATACATGTTTTCACACACTGATAAGACACCAGAAGCTGCATTTCATTTCACAAACCCAACTTCTCTAACTCCTCTGTGCTAATGACCCCGCTAAACGTCTAAGTTAATTAAAAAAACTGGCTCCTCTGAAAGTAAAATGTGGATGACGAAGCAGCATAGACTAGATGTGGCATTCTAAAACAGCCATGACCTACATAAGTAGCAGCTTAATGAGTAACTGTATAGCAGAATAATTTCCCTATGGGACTAATAAGTTACTTGTTACCTATATAACACATCACTATGAAAGACGTGCAGCCTACAACTTGGTAAATAGCGAAAGTTACACACTGTAACTTTAATTCTGACTTGTGTTTTAAGCTCTGTCTTGTTTCCCAATATGGATACTTTAACTTTTTTATAATGCTTTGCTTTGGGTTTAATGTTTAAGCAGGACAATCAGTGCTCTCTCATTTTAACTGGTTTTATCTTCACTTCCAAGACAAATATTAAATGTTCTTGCTCTAAAGCTAACGTCCTTGGCAGCTGCATCTAACAGATTTAATACAAAAAACAACCAATTTAGTTGATAATAAACGGTTTCCCTCTGTGTGCTTCAGGTCTTTAAAGAGAATCTTGACATAAATCATATATAGAGAGGGGTATCAGATGTTGTACTGAGCAATAAAGTTAGAGCAGACAGTGACCCAAAGCCTCAGCCGGAGCAGATCTCCATTTAGTTCGAGTGTGTGAAATTGCCTGCATACCAAAGTCCCATATAACTGCAAGTTATACAAGGGACAGCACAGAGTTGGATACAGAGAATGGGTTAACTTTTATTGTCTTATTAACCCTCTGTAAAACACATCTATGTTCATATTTCATTGTTTTTCTGAGAAAACCTGTGGTCTATAAAACCTTTGGAATATGATTATTTTCCTCATTCAGTGAATGGAGATCTATAAATATGCCAATCTGTCACCACCCATTTCTCTGCCTGTTAGTAGATGACACTGCTGTGTTTCTTCCAGCTCTGTTATACTCTTTTTAACATTTCTAATATGTGGGTAATGTGGCATTAAAAATGGAAGTTGAATAAAAAAGGTTGCATGCAACAGGAATGTTAAAAATGCTTCACTGGTCGGCGGCTCCCAGTTCGGTCGGCCCGACTGTCGACTCTGCTAGCCTGCAGCTTATGTAGCTTCCCAGGCTTCTATCTCAAACAGCTTCTGTCTTCTTTTGTTAACTTCTTTCTTTTTCTTAAAGCCCCGTCCAGCAGGTTGAGAGTTGTTGGCTGCAGCCTTCGATGTAGAATACGTCATCTGTCTAACTTTGCCTTTCTGAGACTGTGGGTGGTTTTCTGCAGAGCCAGAGCGAGAAGTTCAGGGACGTCTGTCAATCTTGAGTCAGATGTTTTTAATGTTTAACAGGTTCGAACTGCAGGCAGGTCAGTTTAGCATGTCGACTCTTTAATGGGGCCACGATGTTCATGATAACTGACTAAATTAAATGTAAATGTTTTCATTGGTGACTACCCAAATCTCAAACCCATAAATGTAAAATGTAGCTTTTCCATGTCTTACCCCGAAACAAAGGTCTTTATGACATGATTACTGATGCCTTCACAGTTGTCAGAGTTACCCACTCTCAGTGCACTGATCTGCCTCCATACCATCACAGATAATGTATAGAGGAGTTTTAATTCATCAGTCAAATTCAGTGATCCAATGATCCAAAATTCAGCTTTAATCTCTACAAATAGAAATCTATTCCTGTCACATTATCTGGAAATCTTAAAGCTTAATATACAAAATGTGTCTACTTTTGTTGAAAAGATCAAATTGTTTTTCATTTAAATGTCTGAGCTATGAAGAGAATTAGATTTTGCTATTTTAGTGGTTTGTTTTAGCAATTTGATGTGAATGGAAGTGATTGTGTTAAAGCAGCATGTGTTATCATCTCATATTGAATTTAATCAAATTTAAATAATATCATGTCCATGTGATACTGGCACAAAGTGTTACCCACTGAGTCAATATCCTTTCATGTCATGATGAAACTTGTGAGTTATACCGCAGTACAGTACAATAATAACAAGCCAGATGGTTCCTTCTGCTGTGTACCCTGGATGAGTCTTAGCCCATGATATAAATTCTTCTTTTCAATTTTTATCAGTCCATTTTTTGCTCTGCCTCAATCCATTTCAAATGGACCTGGTGAGTGATGAACTGACTATGATCAGAGGCGTTCCTGAACTTTAGTGCTGTCACCACATAATCACATCAGCTGCTGGCCATTTAATAAAGTTATGCAGCCATCTCCCCTTGCGCACAGAGACTTCTCTGGTTACTTCAATTCTATCAATTATGTAACACAGGCTTCAAGTAGACTACAGCAGGACCAAAGCTGTTTCTGTTTATATTTTGAAGATATGTGAAATTCTCTGACTAGTTTATTTGCTTAATAAATTAAAGGTTACTATTGCTATTAAATATTATGAGTATAAAGTATTTGAACAAAACTTCAAAGAACTGGTAAAAACAGACTATTTTCCCTTGAACTACAGGTAGAAGACAAATTAAAAAAAAGTATTTTTTTGAGAAAAATGCGCTGAAATACACTTGACCCATCACCAAAATGTCAAAGTTTCCAAAGCTTTTTCATTATGGTGATGAGTTTACTAAATAGTTCTCTATGTTCTACTACCTATTTCACCAGGGATTATTGGGGGTGTGTGTGGTTTTGGACACAGCTATGGGATATTTATCAGTCTCCGGAGTGCTGAGGAGAACATACAGACGTACTTATCGCAGCTGTTTGGGTGTGTTGTTGGGGGAGGATGGGTGGTATGTGTTACAACTCCTCCACCCGCATTCGGACCAGTTTTAGTAGGATTAAATAAGGCTCGGCAGGAATGGGATGGACCCCTGCCAAGCATTCCAGCCTGCAGTACACTCTCTGTTGGCCTACTTGTGTCAGAGGGAAAAGTATGTACAGTACACCCCCGAGCTTACACTAGCTCAAGTGCACAGTGGAGAAGGACTCCATCTTACTGTTCCTTCCTTGTACTGTCAAATTCCTGAGTAGAGCACATGGCGAACATACATATTGGCAAAGCGCATGCACCCAGGAGCAGCAAGGCCACACCTCATGTCCTCACATGCTGGTTCATGTTGAAAAACAGGTTGGTGCACTTGGTTGCCAGGATGCACAGACTCTGAACCCTCCCTCTATGCTGATGTGCCATTAACCTACATCTCAGTTAACTTGAGAGCACATGAGACTTTATGGGTAAAGCGATCCAATTCCTAAAACCTCTCATGAGGAAAACATCTGCTTCCCTTCATATCCGAGCCTCTTCTTTTTCTAATCTCCCTCCATGTCTCCCTTGGCTTCTCCTCCTCTATCTCTCTCTGAAGTTGTTTCTCCCTTAATTCTCTTTTCTATTTTTCTTTGTCCTCTCTTGCAGAGTGCCCCCCAGCTTTTGGCTTCTCGACGACTCTCAACCACAGCTGGGGTTGTTTTTTGAACAGCACCAACGGCCGAAAACAACCTGGGGTGCATTTCTGTAAAAGTCCAGTCCGCTGCCTGTTAAGAAATGCTGACAAGACAAGACGCAGTCTTTTTGTCTTCCCGCATATTTCTATTTTTTCATGTTGTAAGCTTAAACAGCTGCAAACATATCCTTCATCCGGTTGTCGCTCATTGTGCCAAAACACAGATTTCAAGAATGCACTAAATGATCCCGGAAAAGGACATTTTTTATTTTTCTACCAGCCATAGTCACCATCTGCATCTTTGTCAATAAGATGCTGGGAATAAAATATATAAATAAATAAATAAAACATTTTTTCCATCAACCTCTTAATGAATTGTTTATGTTGAGTATGTTTAAGGCTCATCTTACAGTCTGTTTTCTGCACTCCTTTTTCTTCATATATAAAAATGGAAGAATGGAAACAGCAGTGGCTCGGTGGAACATGAAAGCAGTCTTCGTGGCTTCATACGCTTGGCCTAGTTTTTACGTCCGTGAAATTGTTGGGTGGGTGGGAGGAAGTGCTGTGCTGTCTTTTAAGTGTTAAACTGTACATCAAATGTCTGTAATATGTGTGTGTGTGTGCGCAAATGTTTGTGTATTTCTTTATGTTGCTCCAAGAGAATCTAAATGGAAGCAGACTTAAACAACGGTTTGTTTTTTAATGTTTAGAAAATGATTCCAAATCATCTACATTTATACATTATATTAAAACCAAGGAACACGTTTAGATTTAATTTAGTCAAATATTACAAAGGTTTTATGCTTCTTTTCCAATATGGCACTAGAGTTTGTATAATCTACTAATTCCATTACTGATGGCTTAGAAAGTCTCATAAAAAATGGATAACAGGATTTTGTCATATTTTTCTTACATACAGAGAAATAAAAGCCCTTTTTATTTTAAAACATTTTAGAAAAATGAACGAGACATGGAAGCAGTCAAACCTGATTTGTCAGGTTACAGAGCAGCAGGGGATTTTTAAATTTGGCTGTGAGGAACAAGAGACGCTCGGTTTATATGCATACAGTGGGCAGCCATTTATTTTGCAAGCATTGCAAGTTTCCACTGAAGCTGCCAAAACTGATGGCAAACTAAAATGGAATCCCGTCTTTTGTTGTGCCCTGACAATGGTGTAAAAAGCATTTCCTTCCATATACTTGTTGTTGTATGTCTGCAAAGTTACAAACCCCAACGTCCACACCAAAAGCAGCTGATCTCTGCAGAAGATGTTTATCTTTCACTGCCTGAAATGCCTGGTTGGCAGTCCAGACCCTTTTTTTTAACACTTATCCACATCACATGTCACATATTTGCATAGATGTCAGTTTGTAAGGCCGCAAGGTTTAAGTACTCCTCCCTTTTTGATCAATTGGAGCAAACTAGGCCTATTTGGAGGAGAGTTTTAAAGGACGGGAGCTAAAAGAGAAGTTTTACAATGAATGTGACAAGCAATGCAACATTATTTTACTATATCACAGGATTTGGAAATGATCTTTCCATCATAACATGATGTGTTAAACTATACATCAGTCTTATTTAAAGTAACCACATGTATTCTTTGAGGATTAAATTAACATGAGTTCCATTCATGTATTTACACAGTTGTAACATCTTTGAATACAGCAGTATACTCTTACAGGAAGCTTTTCATGCAGTCTTCACTGTTAATACTAAAAACAGTCTTAAATTAAAAAAAGAGCTTCATTTGTTCCTTCCTTAAAGTTGACATTAGATGGTGCATGTTTAAACAGTTATTTTACATATCTATCAATATCTATAATCTCTAGGTGTGTGGCACAAACAAAACTGCCCTAAATGAGGTGTTTTAACTGGTTTAATACAACCCTTTCACTTTGCAGCTAGAAATAAAATTATACAATGTTCCCCTGTTTGCCATGATGGTCAATGGTTTATTATGCATGTGTCAAAAAAAGCTAAAGACCCAAATCAAGACATACCGTTCCATTTAATGTTTGAAAAGGAATGGAAAAAAGTCTAAACTTATTTGTTCTCACCTGCTTTCCACATCAACACAATACCAACAACCCCAGTCACTTAGCAGTACGGATACATGACCCCTACAAGATAATGTAATTAATAATCTTTCTGTGTGAGATTATATTGATGTTATCTGCATGCATATATCTTTATCCATTCTTAAAACACTGGTTTTGGCATGTCATACTCCATTAGGCTTAGTGACAAATACAATCTTGTGCATTCACCACTGCACCTTGTATGACTCCTTAGGATTAACTCCTCTAAACAAAAGAAGAAAAATGTACATTTCACCGTTGATTTTAAAGAATTCTTTTGGTAAATTAGCCTTTTACATTTTCATCCCTTTGTTATATTCCACCAGCTAATATGAAAGGTGATCGGCAATTAAAATTCTTTAAACGCTATAGGAAAAAGTAATTCTTTTATGCTCCTTATTTGTGAACTTAACGGCTGATTTATAGATTTTTATGACCATGAGAAGAAATATGTTGGATTTAGTCAGCATGGACCTCTTTATTGAAGAGATCTCCTGCCTTTTTTTTCCAGTGGCCCTCCTAGCTTAAGAAGGGAAATAAAATAAAACCATCAAAGTAAAATGATCAACCAATAAATGGATAATATATGGTTCTCCAAATCAGCTTGTGCTAGCCTTATGACAACATTTTATGACTTTAGTATTGTCACACTCAGCAGAATAGCAGAAAAGCAGGCCTGGGAGTATCATGGTATTTGTGGTTGTGTGACATGTACTGTAAACAAGCAGCAACTTGTAAAAAAGAAAAGTAATCCATGTCACTACTGAAGGCAAAAAGCTCCAACTTAAATATAAACACAGTTTATCACTTTTATGAGTCTTTGAGAAGAAAACTGTGACACTGTTAATTGTTTTCTCAGTCTTGTTAGTTATTTGACTTTCTGAGCTTTAAGGTTTTTAACTTTTGGAAAAAGAGGTACATGAAGAAAATGGCTGAGGTGAAGGAACATTGCTGTGTTAGGAAGCAGATCAGATACAGTTACGTTGGCTGCCAGTTGTGCCCGTCTCTCAGGAACAGAGACAACGTGACTGGGTGTAGGATTGTCTACAAATGTTTCATACTTTAAATATTTCACAATGAGCTTGTACCAGTGAAAGAGATCCTGTGTGTGCCAAGCATCACGTTTGATGTGTTAGCATGTCCCTTTCTCCTGGGAAGTGCAGCTTTCCAAGCTTCTTTAATTTCCCAGCTTGGAACAAATCTGTTCATTTCAGCAGAGATATCCACAAAGGTTTTATTTATTCATCTTTTGCACAGTTCAGTATGGAAGTCAAACAAAGGAAGGCCTACACGGCTCCTGCCAAAAACACAACCTGTTCAAAGAGAAACACTAAACCCCTCTCTCCTCCATCATCACACTTCACCAAGGACATCTTTCATGTTGGCCAAAACACTGTTTTTCTTTCATCTGTGTTCCCCAGCTGTATTTATCAGTTATCCAGGGACAGGTCTGCATGTCTGGGTGTGATTTCTATAACCCAATTAAAATCCATGCATCAAAATGTCTCAAATAGTGTAAACTGATTATTATTTTCCTCAAAGAAAGAATTCACACCAATGGAATTACATGTAAGGCAAAGGTTTATTTGTATAGCACATTGACAACCTAGTAAAAGCATTACAGCAAGGTGCAAAAGAAACATTTCTTAGAAGTATTAAAATCAATTAAAAACAATAAAAGAAATGAAACAGCATCAGAACAAGCTGAAATAGAGAGAAACATGCTGATGTCAACAGGAATTACCGTAATCCTCCTCATCATCACCATTACCATCAACACATGTTTGATAACATTTATTTAAAAAGAAAAACTCTACTTTCATTAAACGTTGTGGCAAATAAGAGAATTTTAAGACCGGATTTAACAGTAATAAGGCCTGGATCAGCCTTCAGGTTTTCTGGTAGTTTGTTCCAGATATTAGGAGCAGAATAACTAAACAGTGATTGTCCTCATCTAATTAATTTGTGAGGACACGAGCACCAGCATTCTGGAGTAGTTGTGTTTGTCCTGGTGATTTTTTTTAGACAAACCAGTAAAAACGCCATTTCAGTGGGCAAGATTACTAACAACAAATGCATGAACAAGTTTTTCTAAATCATGTTGAGCTACCAGTCCTGTTGTTCTAAATATACTGTATTCTTCAGATGGTAAAAATTTAATTTGGTTCCTGCTTTAATGTGGCTGATAAGCTGACTGAAGCTGGGTGCTAATCTTTGGATACTCATCTTTTGTTTCTAACACAATAATTCAATTTTATCTTTATTTAGGTGAAGAAAATTTAGACATTCACGTATTAATTTGACCAAGGCACACACTTAGCTTAATGCAACATCTGGTAACAGATGGATGTTTAGTATTTTCAACGTTTTTATACTTACTTTACATTATATTCAATATCACAAAAGTTGCACAAGTTAAGTTTTACCTGATCCCCCAAATGGGGGATGCTGAGACCAGATGGCCAAAATGGCCACTGGCCATCTAAAACCAATAAATTTTGTTCTGTTTTACTTTATCAAAGTTAGCCTTTGCAGAGATAATGTTTACATATTGTTCATTATAGCGGTTTAGAGCTGCAGTTGCATTCCTGTAAAAATATTCATATTCATCCTGAAAGTCTTTTTTTCTGTTCGTTTCATTTGTACTATTATGTGCTGTCTTCACTTATTCTTCAACCGTAACATAGAAACTGATATTTAATATTTATTTTCACTCCAAAAGTATGAAAATAGACCTTCTGGTTACACAGATATACTTATTTCATTATGGGTATGCAATTTTCAAGCAGAGGCCTAAGAAATAGGCACAGGGCTCAATGGGGTAAAGCAAATTATTTATGGTCATGCTTCAGTGCCAGCAGATGCTAACATTCTGCATGACTTTTAAACTTTCCCAACAAGCAAATCAGTGTGCTCACATGTGTGCTGTGCATGCAAACAATGCCACCAGTTGCTGTGGGTGGAAGCTTCCTGGTTGTCTGCCAGCAAACGGGGAGGGATTGACCACAGCACAAAGGAGGGTGTGAGTTGTCAGGGAGGGGGTGCAGCTTTGGAGGTGAGGGGGGGGGGTAAAGCNCTGGACAGATGGAGCAGACAATGAAGCCTAGACACCCATCTTGCATGTCAACAACAACCCCCCACCATCCTTCAAACTTCAGCTACCCCCCCCCCCCCCCCC
>CM047997.1:22637426-22666038 GCA_026261665.1 Melanotaenia duboulayi
CTTCCATCCTCGTGTATGCATGGGTTTTCTCCGGGTTTTCCAGCTTCCTCGCACAGTGAAAGACATGCACGTTAGGTTAATTGGTCACTCTAAAATACTCTCTACGAGTGAGTGTGTGAATGGTTATCTGTGTCTTTCTGTCTTGACCCTGCGATGGACTGGTGACCTGTCCAGGGCGTACCCTACCTCCAGCCTCCAGACTCCAGCTTACCCATGACCCTTATATATATATATACAGTATATATATATATATAAGCTGTGGTTTAGGAGATAAAGTAGTCATGCACCAAATGGTCCACTTGTTGTACTTGGAAGGGATGCTGAACCTCACAGTGCCTCAAAGTGCTCGTTTTTACATTGCTGTGGATAAAAGGATCAAATAAATGCATAAATATATATCAAATGAACACAAGCTTAACTTGAGTGTTCCCTTTATGCCACTGCTGCGAGAAGACGGGTCTCATTTCTGTTTTTCAGCTTTTACTAACACCCCTTTCACAGCTTTTATGATCAGGATATTTATGTCTTTAAGTAACTTTACTAACGTCTTTTTGTGTGTCTGAATACTTTAATGTTTTTGTTCTCTAGGATGCATCAAACTATCTCTTCCACCTGGAAACAACAAATCTATTTTCAAATTCCAGTCATGAAGCCTCTCCATGCCACACTTCAAACTCAGGCCTGCTTTGGTGCCTTTCAAGCAGTGTTTGGTTCTGTGAGGGTGGAAAAGGCCATGCAGGCACCTCGCTGGACACCTCCATACTTTTCTAAAGGCCTTGAAGGCCGCCCAGCATGCATATCCACTTGGTACAAACAACAAAGGGAAAAAATACGTCACAAAGGGACACCAGCATGGATGAGGCAGAGCTCGTTGTACCACAGGGGGTAAGTGGAAATGCATGTGAGTCCGTTTCCATTTGTAGAAGATTGATAGCAAGTTGAATCACTTTAACGGGCGGGGCTCTAATAATGGGTCTTCTAGTTATTGCTTATTTCTAGCTTAGCAAAACTGTGCAAACGAGGCTTGTGATGCAAAGTTCTCCCTTTAGCTTTCTATGTTTTTTTTTTTCATGGCTCTGAATTAACCTTGTTTTTCAGCATCGATGACACTAGGTCATGGCTGCACACGACAGATGTAGACAGTTAATGGCCAATGGCTAGGTCAAGTAGGAGGATGTAGCCATTGTGTTTGGGTTTGTATGTGCATAACGATTAGCGTGTGCATGTTTGGCTGAAGTGTAATGCAAGTGAGCACAGCCAGAAGGACAAAAGACGAGACAGCAGTTCAACCTATGACCTCCCTGCCCCCATCCTCACACACACACACACACACACACACACAGAAATATGTTTTCTTGCTGAAGCTTTGGTAATTCTTGCATTAAAAAGGGAGCAATCTGGGAATTCATGACCTGAAAATAAAAATATAAAATTCCAAGCCCTTACTGGGTAATGTTTTTTGTTTTTCTGGGGTTTTTTTAAAGGCAAAAAAATACAACTATCCTGATGGGACAGTGTTATATTTCTGTTATTTTTCTGCCCCATAGAGAGATGACCCACTTCCACTGCTCAGTCTGCATGTTTCTCTAAGCACACACTTGTTTTGATGTGTGCTCAGGGATGTTTCACATAGTGTCTGTGTATCCTTCTCAAAGCTGAGGCATAGACAGTGAAGATGCAGACGCAGAGCTACTGTGTGTCTCCTGGCTAGTTGGATGGCTGCAGCTTCACTCCACAGTTGAGTGGGTGTTGAGTTGATGCTTTTCAGTAAATTGAGGGGTTGTAGTAAATAACATTTATTAACCTCTGCTGGTATTAAACATACACACAAAGAAAAGATCAAACCAATTATTGAGACTATTTTAACGTTTGATGTTAATTTCATATCATTGTTGCCTTGAAAATATTGGCAAAAAAGAAAATTTAATGAATAAATTGTGTAGGTTGGTTGTAGAGGCCAATTTAAATAAATGGAGCTATTTTGTTTTCATTTTCAAGCCGTTTTGTTTGCGAGCCATGTGCCTATTTTTTAGGCCTCTGCTTGAAAATTGCGTACACATAATGAAATGAGAACATCTCAGCATCCATAAGGTCTATTTTAATACTTTTGGTATCGTAGTATAAGGAACACTTGTGAGATCTGTAAAGGTGATGAAATATTATTATAGATTTGTTGCTGGTAAAGATTAAATGAAGCATAGAGCACAAGGCTTGGCTAAAAGATGAATATGAATATCTCAGAATGATACAGCTGTAGCTCTAAACATCTAAACAGTGTGTGAACATTATCTGCAAAGGCTAACTCTGATGAACATGAGGACCCCAATGCAGGCTTAAGAGGCAGGAGGCAGACTGGTGCAGGTAAAATTTTAATAAGGGAAAACACAACTTATATCACAAAAGACACCAGTTGCAAAAACATGGCATGGGGACTAAAAGGTGAAAACTAACAAAACTTGACATGGACTACATCGACTAACAGAAAACAGAAGCAACAAATAGTAAGCAATGGACTGGCAGGGATGAACTCAACCCAACGGACCTAAACACACAAGGACTAACTAGGCACAGGTGAGATGAATTAACTAATCAACCCAGGTGAACTAATGAGCATGAAACAGAAAGCAACACAAGACTAGCATAACCCTGAGTACAAAAAAACCAAGAACAAAAACCATGAACGTAACAAAAACCAAGAACATGAAACAAGAACATAAACCCTGAATCGTGGCACAAAGTCTCCAGAAAGGCCATCTTTGGGAAGGTTTGGCATGTTTTCAACATCCTCCATTGGTTGAAAACAGATTTTAAAGTTACATTTTAAATCCATAATATGCCTAATTTTCTGATGTTATCTCATTGTGGTCACGAGGGTCCTTCAGCCAATCACATTGCCTTTCTCCTTCCAGTTTATGCAGTGGTAGTCAGTCAACCATTATAAATAAATATTGGGCTTCTCATCTCCAAGGAGTTTCACCATTTTCTAAACAAAACAGAATCATCACCACTGCACACACCTGCCAGCACATCGGGCTCCAGATAAAAAGGTTGTCATTGTGAAAAATGACATAATGGTTTTGTTTCTGGTGCTTAGTGTCACAGATGTCACTGCAGTGCAACGTCTGCAAGAGCTGGTTTTCCTGTCTTTTCCCATGGTATAAAATCATTACCAAAATCTACCCACAGCCAGGTGACAAAGTCTTACTAGTTTAGAATTAAGCTGCATATGATGGTGCAACTTATTTTGCTCCATTAACCTTGAGCAAGTTTTTGAATCTTCTTTAATTACACTGCCTGTGTTTAACCCCAATGGAGGCAATGAGTAGCTTCTCACTTCTTAAAAAACACACCAGGAAACATCCCATGATCATTTAAAAGACATTAATTTGCTCCAGAAGAAACAAATTATTAACACCAAGCAAAGAAAACATTGAAAGAGATGCTGAAATTACTAAAATACAGTAATAAAAAATGTAAGGAAACTGAGTACAATATCTTCGAAAAAGATATGGGGTCTGAAAAAACATGTTGAATGAATGTTGTAGAACATTAGCCATCACCTAAAGCAGGGCTACTCAATTCGGTCCTAGGAGGGCCGCAATCCAGCAGGTTTTCCATGTATTCCTGTACCAACACAACTGAGTCAAATTAGGTGGCTCCAACAGCCAATCAGGTTCTACGCAATAACTCATTAATAGCCCTGATCTAAAGATTTGGGGAAATCAAAACGTAAAAAAAAAAAACAACAGTAGAACTCACGGCTATGTTTAATAGTGAAAGTAAGAGCATTACTACACACACACAACACACACACAATGTGAAGGGAACTCAAGGGGCTGTGTAGCCATTAGAAAACCACTCATCAGTGAGACTAATCAAAGAAAAAAGGCTAGGGAGCATAAAGGTTGGGCTCTGGAGCAATGGAAGACGGTCATGTGGTGTGATGAATCCAGGTTTACCTTGTTCCAGAGTGATGGGAACATCCGGGTAAGAAGAGATGCTCCCACCATGCCTAGTGCTTGCTGTAGAAGCCTGTGGGGGAAAACTTTGACCTGGGGTTGCAGCAGTTGATCAGGTCTAGGTTCAGCAACATTATTTGTCTAAAGAACAAGGCTAGCTGACTACATAAATATACTGAATGAGCAGGTTATTCCATCTTTCCTGATGGCATGGCCATATTCCAAGATGACAATGGCAGAATTCATTGGGGCTCAGATTGTGGTTCTGGGAACAGAAGACATCATTTTCATACATGGATTATCCACCACCGAGNAAAGAGTGGTTCTGGGAATAGAAGACATTGTTTTCATACATGGATTATCCACCACCGAGTCCAGACCTGAACCCCAATAAGAATCTTTGGGATGTGCTTGAGAAGGCATTTTGCAGCAGCTCGACTCTCCCATATTCAATACAAGATCTTGTAGTGAATGTGAAGTGTGAATGGAAAAAAATGTGACCTTGCAGAAGCTTGTTGAAACAAAGCTAAAGCGAACGCGTGCTGTAATCAAAGCTAAAGCTGGTCGAAGCAAATATTAGAGGGTGCAACTTTTTCTGTGTGTCTCATAGAGGGCTGAGTTGAAAAAAACCAACAACAAAAAACAGATAATTCAGATTTTTATTTTTCTAAATTAAATGTCACCTCTTAAACACTTGGTCCATTAGCCACTAACAACCTTTCTTTCTTTCATCATTCTTTTGTATGAGATTAATCCTGATCAGCACCTATTTTATCAGTTATTCCATGTAGCTTTCTCCACTCAAGGTAATGTACGAAATACACTTTTAGTAGTTAGAAATGGACGTTTTTCTTTTCTTATGCTTTGGCTATTGAATGTAAAACCCTGCTGTCAGACTGCTAACTTAGACCAATAATGACTAATAACACCCCAGCTTTTATGTTGCCACAATGGGTTCCAGTCCTTTTTCAGATTCACTTTTCGACCCAACCTTGTTTATAAGGGCTTGAATAGTCTGACTCCAGAATACATTAGTGAATTTTGAATATGTCCTTCTGAGAGCATGAAGGTATTATATTTACTGTCCAAGTCCTAGGGCTGTGGCGCAGTCGATCCCCATGGGAGTCAGATTCGTTCCTTTTGCCTTTGCTATTGTGTGAAGTGCTTTTGGTTTTGAGAGGAGCTATGGAAATAAATACTCATATCTGCTTACTTATACTGTTTTAAAGGTAAATTACATGCAATAAATACTTTTACTGCTTTTGTAAAAGTGACAGTGTGACCCTTCTTGCCTTGCCTCATACATTTATGCCTTTCTTTGTCTTTTCCTCCATCCATGTTAATGTGGCAGCTGTTGTTCTCCTGGAGGTGATCGAGAGGTAGCAGCAACATGAGCCAGGCTGGCTGATGGCCGTCTCTGTGCCCATATGTCCGCTCCAGGGACGCACACTCCCACACATTGGATGCTTTGTTACCTCACACACACACACACACCTGAATGAGCAAACTGGCCAGCACTCATATACAAACACTAAACCACACCTTGTGTGAGGTGCTGCAGCATCCTCACAGGAGTGTGGAGGGAACTGAAGGGTAGCAGAGGTAACGGTGTTTGCTCTGCCAAATCACCACATAATGGAGTGTTCCAGGACTATCCAACCTGTCCACCATATGGGCTCAACATGTCGGAGAAGTTATGGACCCAATGCAACGAGCACATGCTGAATGAGTTCGTCCAAGTCAAGGGACTTTGTTATAAAATCTACATTCAGTTAGCATCTGTAATCTGTTTGCTTTCATTCACTGATCACAGCAGCTGATGAGAAATCCTTTCTTCCTCTAACAAGTGATGTTGATCAAACCTTCATTTTATCTTCTAATATTCTGCAAAAGGTGTTGTTTCGATATTGAAAAAATTGAATTATTTATTATCAGGTGCAAATAGATCTGAATAGGTCACAGACATCATTTGGGTTTAAGCTCTCAAACTGATGGGCATTTTGAAAGATAGAAATTAGATAAAAAAAAAACAAAAAAACATCATTAGAAATGCAAAAAAAGCCCATAAATGNTTCAAACTGATGGGCATTTATTAGATAGAAATTAGATAAAAAAAAAAAAAAAAAAAAAAAATTAAAAAAAAAAAAAAAAAAAAAAAAAAAAAAAAAACATAATTAGAAATGCAAAAAAAGCCCATAAATGTTTAACAGAAGTACAGCCTATTCGTGTAGTACGCTGTAAATTTCATCATTTTGGTTGTGATCAGACACACCAAGTCCACCCATCATAATAAGACTAAACTCATTTCACTAAGAAATCCACATTTCAGCCGTTTTTCTCACTGAGCTTATTGTGCATACATCCATCAATTACCTTTAGTGTAATTCTGTTGTGTGTGAGCTCAAAAGAGGAGTTAGTTGAATGAGTAAAGGTGTAAGGTTGTAAAATGAAAAAGCTTAAATATGCACCCTCCTTGAGACAACTTTGATGATTTCTTTTTACCCACAAAATGAAACATAGACTATAAATTTACTGTTAATCAACATACAGCAGAGATCTATATCTACCTATATATCTAAACCTTGTTCATAGACATTTATTATGTTTCTCGAAGGTCATGTTGCTCAGTTGAATAGCTACAAATAAAAAGTCTCTTTCTAATTTGATATACGCTTAATTAAATAGCTGAATGTATGTCAGAATTTATAGTAGGGCTGCACCATCTTTACTTATTTGAGTTGAGGAAAATCTGTTAAAGTTTATTTTAAGTATTGCAGCTCTTTGCAGCATAACAATCTCTTCTTGAGTGTTGCTTTCCTGCAGAAACAAGCATTTCGGCCATTTTCCTTTCATCACTGGAGCTTTTGTTCTATGGGGGACGTTACCTGTAGAGTTGCATCTCCTTGTAACACATTCAACAGCTACAGCTGTATCAAACCCCATCATTGGAGTGGAAATGAGGGTCATCAAGTCACTAAGTGGCTCCTTCATCCATATTAGAGCGACAGCGAGGAGAGAGGGGGTTGCTCATTTACTCAGGTGTGAAAATGAATGTGTGCTTGCTTATGTGTGAGAGCACAGAGCATGAAGTCCCCACCAAAATACCTCTACGAGGATGGATGGTCCCATTATGGAAGGTTTTAACCTCTGACTGAGAGATTGAACCATCACAGTGCAAAATGCCATATAGATAAAAAAGGAAAAGCTTGCCATTGGTGGAGAGATGGTATGATAGTGATGATAGCATAAAAAATACAATAAAATTTAAATAAGGTATTTAAGATGAGTTTAACTCATGAAATGTGTGTTTCTGATTAAGTGATGCTTTTACATTTTATAGAGATGTCATATTTATTCTTGTCAAGCAGAAACATTTTAGCTTTTTGTGTCAAGGATTAATAGTTCTACTCTGATTTAAAACTGCACATAGTAGGAATTCAGGCCAGTTATGAGCGACACAGTACATCACCTGCCTGTGCACAGTGAGATGGTGCATGCATATGTGTGTGTTGTTCTTAGTTAACATGTAGTAGTGGTTAGGCTTATATCCTAGCTGCCTTTTGAAAACTAAAATAAAGATGCAGTCCTGTCTGGTTTCAGGGGGTATTGTCAACATTATGTGTCATCCAAGATGCACCAGCAGAACCCCTCCATGTTTCAGCCTAGCATGAAGAAAATATAATCACATTTTGTTAATGAGACATTTCTCTGACCTACTGTATGCACAATTTCCATAATAAAAGGTGAATACATTAATATGGTTTATGTTTCATGCTTTTTTTTTTCATATTATAACATGATATTTTCCACATTTTTACAAAAAAGATATAAGGTCCAGTTTCTTTTTATTTTGGTGACTGCTCTCGACTTTTATAATCTTTACTACACACAAAACAAAAGTTGTTAGAACAGAAGATCTTCACAACAGATGCTTCCTTCTGCCGAGGGCGGTATCCAAGGTGGGATACTCCTCCTAGTGAACTCCTTGAAAACAAAAACCTTAACTTTTCAAACCCGAGGTCCTTTAGGAGAATTAAGAACAGATTGCAAAACTGTGCCAAAAAAGTCATTTTGGAGACCTAATTTGAACTTTTTTGTTTGTTTTGTTTGTCGCTCTAAACTCTCCCTAGGAGTTAGTGTGAGGGGTTGTTTGTCTCTGTGTTGACCCTGAGATGGACTAGTTACCTAGGGTGTATCCTGCCTCTCGCCTGCTAATTGCTGGGGTAGACTCCAGCTTTCCCAAGATCCTGATTTGGAATAAGCCGCATAGAAAATGAATAAATGTTTTTTTTGTGTGTGTGTTTTGTGCCATTTTCATTTATTCCTCACCACTAATACATATACTGATGTGTACACATATTAAATCTTACTTTTGCCCCCTTTATTCTGAAAATTATTATGAGTGTGCTATTTTTTGAGCAGAGGCCTAAAGAGTAAGCACAGAACTTAAATGGTTGAAATTGGTCACATTTGAAAACAGATATTTAGTTTTTTACTGTTGAAACACTGTTAAAACTACAATGCCTCCTGGGTGTTTCGGAGCCCAACCGTTCTGCTAGACTTAAAGCTTAAGGCAGCGGGGAGTTTAACCGTAATGCCTGGATATGCTAAACATGATGCTCTGTTTGTGCATTATTTTTATGCTGTCTTTGACAGTCAGGCTTACCAAATCCATTTTCATATTCCTTAAAATTGTTTTGACGATTGAAACTGCTGAAGTTCACGAACAGAACATAGATGGAATTTAAATGTTTTCTATGCATAATAATAGAGCAGATTGAAGGGTGGATTCTGCTTACTGGGTGGTTCTGATTTGTTATGTTTACATACTGATGGTGCCAGGGAAAGTAGGCAAAGAAAAAAAAAAAGAAAGAAAGAAATCTCTTTTGTGAAGCAAAAGAAAATCTGAGGAAAGCAGTAGAAAGGCAGATGATGGAATATCATAAATACAGATCGCCTTTTGATTACAGATGCTGCTGAGGTGATAGCTATGATCTGAGGATTTGCTGTCGTTTCATGTTTTGCCTATTCGTACATTTTAAGGACGAAGCAGATTGTGTTCTTGAGCATCCACACACACACACACACATTGGATTTTCCTATATGTTAGCATGCCAGTCCATGCATCATATAAGTCTCTCCACATATGGAGACATAAATCTTTCATAAGCACCCTTGCCTCCGCGTAGCCTACCACAACTCCACACATGAAACACAACATGTTATCTTAATGGCACATGTGTTTGATGATGAGTGCATTCTTTAGGTATTCTGTAATTACTCTATGTCAGTCGTTGCATTTATCTGCATAATAAAAAGGTGTTATAACTAATGCAGAGGATTATAGGAACACATGAAAAAAATGAAGAAGCTGCAGCAGCTTTAATACAACTATAAACATATTGGATTTAAAGTATTAAAATAAATAGATACATAAAATAACAAAAAACAATTCATATTGTAAAAGAAAAGCCTTTTTTCTCACCTCTTTTTGAATGAGAAGCTGTAAAAGCTCAGTATAATGAGCACCCTTCACTAAAAATCTTAAAGTCTGGGAACATTTTTATTTGCTTGAAAGAAAAGAAACCCTCAAACCCCCATGATTCATTCATTGATTCATTGATTCATTCATTGATTCATTCATTGATTCATTCATTCATTGATTCGTTCATTCATTCATTCATTCATTCATTCATTCATTCATTCATTGATTCATTGATTCATTCATTGATTCATTGATTCATTCATTCATTCATTCATTGCTCCCACTGTGTTATGTCTACAAAGGACCGGGATGCAGTGCAAGAGTGGAAAGGGAGACATGAAAACATCTCCACTGTTAACCTACAGTTCATCCTGGTTGCACCACTCCATCAAAACAAATAGACTGACTGTCGTGTCATTTTCAATCAACACTGAGGTTTAATGGGCAGAAGAAAACGCCTGTTTTAGAACCAAATCCCTAAACAACTGCAACCCAAAGAAAGGAATAATCACTTTTTAGAAACAATGCAATTCCTGGTGGGATTTATGGATTCAGACACCCGAAGCCCTTCCCACAAGGCTTCACTGCCACAATGTTAGCACATGAAAAAGCCTACCTGATAGGGTGTGCCTCCCCTTGTTTGCATTTGCCTTGTAAAGCAGATTTTAGCCAGAGGCACTCATAGGCCTCAGTTACTGGGAACCACTAGGACCTCCACCCACCATACAATTCCTTCAATAATCACTTCTCCTCGAGAGACCATGGCCATAACCCTACCCCTCAGCTCAAGGACATAATTACATAAGCAAAAGATCTGCAACAAAGGCTAGAAAGAAAATGCAGAAACACGTGCTTTTTTGAGAGTTTCGAGTATCAAATGGGAATTTAAAATAACCTTGTCTTGCTCTTGAGTCTATCATAACTCTCCATCTCCCACTGAAAAACCAATTACCAAGAACTGTCAAAGGTCAAGGGTTTCTGTATGTGTGCTTGTTTGTGTTAGCCATGTTAAGGTCACATGGCTGTAGTTATTGGTGAAGTGATTGTGAGCCTGTGTGAGCGCTCTCGGAGGTGCTTGGTGCAAAGCATGACATAAGAACAAGCTAAATAACACAAGCCACCCACAAAGCACAGGTTTGAGCAGAAATGAGTCACCAAAGGAGCAGCAGCAGAACTGTTTACATAAGTGCATTAAATTGAGTTTGCATTACATAATACTGAAGATGGTCAGCTGCACCACACAGGGAGACACAGTGGAGATTTTGCATTTTATTTACAAAATTTTGTAGATCTAGTTTCCTTTCCTTCCTTAAATATCAAGACTTTAATAAAGCTGATATGATAAGATCCTATGTAAAGATTTTTAGCCTAAAACAATTGACATTTGAGCATAAAAATATAATTATTTTCTCTCAAATGGCACATCTATAAATTAAATTAAGATCATCCATCTTCTGGCTTTATGGTAGCAGCCATTTTGCAGATGCTGCTGCTGTTTGTAAAGCCAGACAAGCCACAGATGTCACTGTTGTGCATCTGTATTAATTGCATTAATTACAGTCTGGTACACAAGCAGCAACGTTCAAATTCTCCATAAACACTGCTTCCGATTAGTTCTTATTTTACTCATATTGCTTAGACCTCACCATCTTTATTCTCCCTCTGCATGAACATGCACACTTACCCTTTTTTTTAAATGTGGATCTGACAGCCTTGCAATTACAGCATGTTGCATCAGGCAGCTGTTTATGCCGCACATCTCAGTTCATAGACGTCTCCACTGTCTCTCTGCCACCCTGTTATTGAAACACTCCACATATTCACCAAACACTTAGACTGTTGGATGATGATCAGTTAACACCACTTTCCCTCCATACTAGTCACAGAATGACAGAGTTTTACTAAAGAAAAAATAAAATGATAAAAATCCAACACAGACATACATGTTATTTTAATGAAGGGATATTTCCTGAGATATTGATATGATACACTAATAAAAATAGATAAAATCCCTCAAAATCTGAAGTCAGTTTGGAAAGACAGCAGATTATCTTCGTTTGGCTTTAACATTTCTAACAAATAACTTCTATAGAATTCAGTACGATGACTGACTTGATGTGGGGGAATGTCTAAGGTCAGGACTTAATGCTGGCATAAGAGAAAGTAACAGATTCCTCCTCCACTGACTTAGGCAAAAAAATATACTACAACAGCTTTTATCTTTTTTCAGGTTATCTTTTTGTTGAAGGAAAGCAAAATATTACAGTTTTGTTTATAAAAAAAAAAAAATACATCATTGAAAACTTTCCCATTACATCCTTTGGTCTTCTTTTTCTGACTCACACAAGGATAGATGTGATAAAAAAAAAAAGTCAGGTTTACAGGTTTTACATATGGAATTCATTTTGATCAGAAACTGTCCTTTTTCTATTATGAAGGTGAAATATCTTTTCAGTAGTGTAAATCTCAAACACAGTGTTCATTCATTCCTCAGTGGGTCTGTATTTAGCCTTTACCTAACAACCTTTTTGTTTGCAGCATTTTCTGTCATTATTGGGCCAATTTTTATCATTTACATCATTAAAGTCTGTGGTTACAAACTCAAAAAGAATGCTGACGTCAAATAAAAAACATATTTTTAATTATGCATACATGCGATTATCGAGGCCGTGTGCATTTTGCATTTGTTTGAAGCATTGTTTGTTCCCATTCTCAGTCCATGACACGAACAATGGCTAGGGCAGCGTCAGGGATGAGATGTAAGGTTTGAGGACCGACAGCAGTAAAGTTTTGAACACAAGACATATCCTTTTTGGTTTAGAGGCTTTACATACCATACATGCTTTTCTGGTGTAATCTCAAAATTAACCAAGNGTAAATTTCTGGTGTAATCTCAAAATTAACCAAGTAATGATCTTTATTTTGTTGTTTATCATTTTGTTTATGCCATATAAATTTAGCATCTCTGAGTTCTCTAATGCACCCTCTAGAGGGATCCTCCCTCAGCTTCTTCATACATCAGCAAGTATGGGAACAATTTATCATGTTTAAAAATGTTTATGGTGGCGCTAGTTGCCTATGCAACCGTTAAAATGCAAGTTTAGTTTTGGTCCTAACTCAATAATTTTACCAGCAACAATTCTGTGAAAGCTGAATAAAATTATTATGGTATTAAGCAGTTTTAATTTGCCAAGTAATGTTGGACTAAATTATCTTTTGTGTTGCCTAAACCTAACCAAATACAGCCTAAAAGTAAAAATAAATATCTAAATAAATAAAAAGTGTTTAATCCTAGCCAAAAGAAAGTAACAGTACGCTGAAAATAATGACATTTCATCATGAAATGAAATGAAAAAAACATCATCTATACCAGAGGGAAATGCAGTTTTAGCTATTATATATTAAATAATAGTTTATAATATTATTATCATAAAATAGCATTATATTATAATATTTATTATATTGTATTATTTAGTTATATTATGAATCAAACCAGGGTCAAATGATCAAAGGTCTTACAATAGTATTCACTTCTTCTTCCTAAATATACTCTTTTAGGGTTTTTATAATGCATCCGTTGAGTGATGGAGCTTGTTTAAAGTTAACATATGCTAAATAAACCTCAAGATTTGCATTAATTATTGCTCGATAAGGCTCCGAAAACAAAGAATAACCATGTTAAGATCCTGTGCCATTGCACTTTATCTAAGACATGTGAGAGCAAGTGTACAAAATAGAAGAAGTGTCCAAATATGAAAGATTCAATAACTATTAACCTGGAGATGTTATGCTAGCTAGCAAGTTTTCTGTTAGCCATAAAACCTGAGTGGACATGCAATCCTGCATTTGATGCATTCACAAACTACCATGTTAAGGCTTTAAACAATAGTTAGTATATGCTTTGTATCTTTGAGAGTTAAATGCTAAACCACAGATTAAAGGCGCTAAAATGGAAAAATTCCAATGATTTCCTTTTTCTCTTTGACATCACCAACCCTCTGTTTTGTCCTAAAATAGTGAGCAGACAGACAGTGGGAGAGTTGTGGTGACTGATCATTGCATTATTCATGCTCATGTAACTGCCTCAAGCTCCGTCCTTATGGTAAACTAAGCATTGCAACTAGCAGGTTAAAAGCAAACACATTCATCTCAGATTTCACTCCTTTTGCACTGCATTGCAAAACCATCTACACATTTCTTTCATCATCAGCGACAATCCAACAAAGCGTGCTTTTTACCATCACATCCCACTCATGTCCACATCTTCTCTCCTTATTTCCTCTCTTTCATACCACTAAGCTTTTGAAGCACTTTTCTTTTCCATCCCATCCTGAAAGGTTGATCTGTGACTGAGCTTGTTGCGTCTTTTATCGGCGTCTGCAGTGGCCTGGGGACAAAGGGCAGTTTGAAATGTCACAGTGTCCCCATATTCCCTTTGTGTGCAGATGCAAACACATGACAAAAGATTGACGTTCAATCATCTGGGCTGGAAAGCTGAAATACAATCTGGGATAGAGGTAGGATGAGGAAGAAGGAGAGGAGGAGGAGGGAGGATGGCTCATTTTCTAATTGATTATTCTAAATCCCAACCAAGGAGCTAAATGGAAGACTAGACAGCAGATGACCGGGGGGGGGGGGGTGGGGTGGGGGTGATTGTCTTTTTCTCCTTTTTTATGTATACAAACACATGAAAAGGCATTATAGAATATAACTTGAATAATTCCCTTGTGTACTTCAGATGTAATCCTGCCTCAGCTTAAAGTCAAAGGCCAGTGAGCGACCCCCTCTTAAATCCACTATTGTGTTTGAGTAGGTGTGTGTAGATCTGTGTGACAGTGTGTGTTGATTTGTATCTACTTATCCATCTCTGCTGTCCGCCTGATCCCTGACTCTACACACACACACACACACACACCTAATCTCGGTATCCTTCTGCCCCAACAAACATATTAATACAGTGTGTGTGTGTGGGTGTACCTCAGGATTGATATTTTAATAATTTCCATAAATGAGGTCAATTCAAGCAATCATGATTAATTTCTGTTAACTTCAAGCAGCTTGTTTTTGTTCCCTTAAGGAGGTTCTTAAATAAAATAAAAAAAATAAGGATGAGTTCAGGGACATTCGTTCACTCCGGGACTTCTTCAGTAACACCCTTTGTCATTTTGGGGGATTGGTTATGTTTCAGGTTTGACATTGTTAAAGCAGTAATGATAAGTTTCTTACCTTGAAACTTCTGGTATGTTTTGATGGCACACTGATATAAACTATATACATTCCTGGAGCTATTGTTGCCCTTTAGGCTAATGAACTGCACTGTTTCCATCACGCGACAGCTGCGTTTTGGTTTATGGTACAATATCACATGGTAGCAACTGGATATCAACACACTGACCAATTCAGGTGTACTCTGTGTCTGATCAAAACAGCCCTTTTTAGTGGCGCCAAAGCATGAAAACCTGCCAAAGTTTAGTAACACCCATTTAAAAACCAAATAAACCAAGACTCTGTGTTTAAGGAAAAATTGGAAAGATTTGCAGAAAACCAGCATTAAAATATCAACATATGATGTATTAACAATCAATCTGATAAACTGGCTTGACAGAAAAGAGGTCTGTTTACAAGCTGGGACTCCAAACTCTTTACGGGAGATTTGTGAATGAATTGAGGCTAAAGGGTGCAGCATGTAGCGATAAAAAGGGCTCAATAACAGAATATTTTAATATTTATGTACTTACTAAAAACTTTTTCTATTGCTTTCTAAACAGTTTCCTAAAATAACTGTTGTTTTTATGACCCATTTATATTTGCTTGCCATGTCCGCATACATGTTAGCTGCCATAGTTGTGCCACTATTTTTACTACGGTGTCTCTAAATGGACATACTGTGTAAAATGAATTTTAAATGTGCGTTTTAAAACTGCAGTACTGACCTCATTTGATAGGTGCTAGAAAACCATTCCCAACAAGCCAACGGTTCCCAAACTTTTTCTGCAGGGCCCTCTTTTCATCAACAACAATAATGTCAAGTCCCCATTATCTGGCCATGATTAAGGCAAGATATGCCTCATCATATTTCGTTGATGTTTGGGAACCCCTGGTAATGCTTTAGTAAGTAATGCTTTAAAAGGACAATAGAAGAAATACATTGGCAAGAGGGCAGCGTAGCATTTAGAGCCAACCTTTGAGTTTTGATGTCAGTTTCAGACAAGAACAAATACTGTAACAACGGAGTAGATTGTGATAATGCAGTCTCTTAGAAAGAGACATGACAAACGCGGTGCAGTAGACAGCGGTGGTTTGCGTGGCCATAAAATTACAGCTTCCTTCCTATTCTTTTGCTGGTTACTGCACAACGCTGCCCCCCTGGTTTCCAGTGGTACTGCGCCTCATGGTACGCATCTGCATGCTTACTGAAAACAGGCCAAGAATGTGCACACACAGGATGCAGAGAATAGACAGAAGGATCCATCTGTATGAGTATTTAATGTAGAGATAAATGAGCCTTTAGGACACCAAGTATGAGGCACATTTTTATTTTTTCAACTTAAAAAAATGAGAATTCCATCTATTCATCTTCCTTCTCATTCCAAACCCACTAACCACATTCATTTCTAAACCTAATTTTAGTTATAAAGAAAAAGATATTTATTCCAAATGATAAAATATAAAAAATATATATAAATCGGTGGGTCTTTGATGAAAGCAGTGCTCTGCTTTCAGAATATTACTGCATGGCTTTCCTGCTTGCTGCTATGGAAACTAAAGGGCATCTGAAGGTTGCCTCAGCTGAAGAAAGCATTAATACATGCACACAGTGGGGCTGGAGTAGGCCCACCTGGAGATGAAAGGAAGAAGACACAAGCACAGGGGGGGATTGGTTGGGGTGGAATGATGGGGCAGATGGGTGAAGCACACTCACCCACGCAATATCCCCAAGAGGCTCAGAGCCTCCCAGACTGTTTTTGCGGATCCAGTGAGCGTGTCCTAAAAGACAATCCCATCTTTGGCTTGACTGCTCTCCCACCTCCGCTCATCCTCTGTCCTGAGTGCAAGAAGATATTGAAGATATTCTCAACTCAGCAAGACGGGATTTTGTTTCCTAATCCTGCTATCCATGGCAGAGGAGCTGCACACCTCAACACCCATGGAGCACACAAAAATGGATCATGAGGAGAAATCTGGTCAAAATCCTAACAAATTCACCAAAACAGAGATTAAAAGAAAAGAAAAAACACCTATCTGTAAAACAATGTTTACAGAAATTGGAGTCAAGACATAATCTCTTGGGTATACGATACTTAATATAGTGTGTATTTTTCCTTGGCTCTCAACTTCTTGTCATTTCCATCACGATGAATATTGAAGAGGTAGCAAAGTGTTCTGCCCATTCAATAAATTCCAGAAATTTACAGTGACATGTGCACTTTATGATGATGTATTGGTCACCATTTGCACTTGTGTGTTTGTATGGCTGTGTGTACTGTTGAGGCTCATAGGTACTGTACCTTTGCTGTTATTTATGCATGTATCACAGCATTAAATCAATCTATCACCCCTGTGCTGCGTATAAATGTGATTTAAAATGAAAATAGATTTGACCCTGAGGTTTATTGTCCCACAGAAGCCTTAACACGCCCTTTACTAAAGCAGCTGAGTAAATCACAAACGCAGTAATGCATCCACATGGAGTAGTTGTTAACATTTAGAATAATTTAATATTAAACAATTTGTTTTACAATTTAAATTAATTCGTTGGAAAACTGTAAAATTTCAGTTTTAGCGAGGTGTTGGGATTACATTTTTAAAATGATTCCTTTTTCGCTGAACATTTAACATTTTATATTTATTTAAAACCTTTTATATTTTATACTTTTTTTATTTTTATTTTTTATAACCAAACCTGTCACTGACCTGTCTTCAATTAATCTAATTAGCTGTGAGATTATCCACCAGGTGTTTTCTTGTTACCATTAAGCAACACTCCCAGTCTTTTGTGTGTGTGTGTGTGCGTGCGTGTGTGTGTGTGTGTATATATATTCTTTTTAAAGGGCATTCTTTCCAGTACAGGAAAACTGCTCACTTTGACATTTAATATATTGTCTATGAGTTATTTTTGATTGACTACACAGCTTAGATTTTTTCACATAATTTCATTTTGCTTCTTTTTTTTCACACATTGATTCAACCTTTGCTGAAATTCGATTGTACACAGTATTGTAAAACTGATATGGTATCTTTCATTTGTGATGTTTCTGCAGCCCTAACATGGTAAAAGCATTTCTGCAATATATCCACATTCCCATACAAGCAAACAGAGGACAGTCCTAGCAGTCTGCATATAAAAAGACCTTAATATTTTTATGCTTTTTGTGGTTAAATAAAGAATAAAAAAACAAAAATTCTAGAATGTTTCCTTTGTATTGCTTAGATGATGGTATAAGGTTTAAAAGGAAAAATAAGTTTGATCCTTTCTATAGGAAATTACAGCTTTGTTTGCTGAGGTCAACAGAAATGTAAAATATCAATTAGAAAGTGTTATTAAATGTGCACATATTACATGTAAATGGGTGTTCTTTACCTTGTGCTGCAATAAAACTAAAGGCCAGTGCTTTCTATCATAGAAATACATAAAATTAACTACAAATTGTTTTAAAATAAAATATTCTTATTTTGTACATCATACCACCAGTTTATCCAGATTAAAACCTACATACCTGTATTGACAGACAAAAAAAAAAAAAAAAAAAAAAAACTCTTCCTAACAGCACTCCTTTAAAATTTTCTTTTTCTGTGGTCAATTACTAATTAATTTGTAAGTAAGTAAGTAATTTGTCTTTCCATTGGTCTGTCTCAGGACGCATCTTCGTATCCTCCCAACTCCTTTCCAGCAGACAAGGACAAGTGAGGGTGATGGGATCCTGTGGTCCACACAGGGATTTCATCATGGCTTCCTTCCAAAAAAACAAACCGGCAGCGAACAAGGACTTACACGAGGGCACACAACAAAACTGGCTGCTCAGGAGTTTTTCACGCTGTATTTTCACACAATGACAATTATCACTCATGCTGCAATGAAACATTTTTCACATTGCAGTGTGTGCCCATGAACACCGTTTGTTGTTTGTGTTGGACCCCGGTTCCAGATCCATTACTAATGCATGCCTGTCTGCAGCATCCCCCTTTTCTTGCACACACACTTCCACACACTAATACTGAAATGAGGTCAGATAGTGTCAGGGATGTCTCTGCTGTGTCTCCTCTAGCACTTGATGCTATGTTGTGTATGTGTGAGTTTGGGTGTGGCCATCAATGTGTGTCTTACACCCATTCTGACAGAGTTTGGTTATCAGTGTGTGCGCCTTGGCGAGGTTACCGCCAGGGCATGGGTGGTCACTGCAGTGTATTGTCTGATTGGCTGATTGTAGGGGTTGTTTACATTGTATCTTTGTGCCCAGTGAAGGGGAACAGACCCCATGCAGACTGTAGCCCCCTGCACCAGACAGTCATCACACGGGGCCAACACACATGCACCATTGGCCACGCTTTGCCAGGCCTTGTTACTATGCAGACACACTCCTGCTCCCCCACTTTTGCTAGGCTCTCTCCTCCCAGACACAAGCACGGCTTTTTTAACTTGACAGATGTAGGCCATGATGACAGCAACAGACAAACATGCAGAATTATAATAATTTAGCCTGTGTTCTGCAAAGTTAACATAATCACTCCTTAACATGCATTAAAAATTATCACAGAATATGCAAGTGAATCCTTAATTAGATTGTTTATTCACAACTCATTTGTAGTCTGTTAGAAATGTCATTGCTTAGTTTTGCTCGCTAAAATGAAAATCAGAAACTGATTCATACTCTTTGAAGTAAGTTTTTTCCAAGTGAGTCAAGTTTACTTTTTTACCTGAGTGTACGGAGCTGAAAATTTTAAATGCAAACCCATCAGCAACATCAATGCTGTGGCAGCAGCCACTAAACAGTCAGCTAATCCAATGTGCCAGTTTGCACATGTTTGATTCCTCCTTGACTTCTCTCCTCACACCTCTGTCCTTCCCATTAGAGATGAGAGGATAGGACATACCAATGCATCCTCAGGTACAGGTCGTCTGGAAAGTTTCCCCCATCTCTGATCCCTCTTGAATTTGGGCATTTCAGAAACAGATTGTTCAGTAATATTAGGCTTTGAATGATTTCCAGGTCACAAACAGGACAGAAGAACAGAGATGTGGAGACACCAATTAGATAAATAAGATGAGGCCAGTGACAACTGCCCTGGAAAATCTGTCACAGGAAACATTACTGCCGATGGATGCTGTGGTTGTGTAAGCCTCAACTGTAGAGTTCCAGTTACATGTTGTGTTTGGTACTGAAATATATTTGACACAGAAAACTTATATAAACTCTGCAGTGATGAGGAGGGACACTCAGACAACACTGTAACTTTGCATCAGCCTTGTTTTTATTTCTGCTTCGAAGACACCAACATTATAATCAAAATCCTTAATGAACATAAGGATAAGTTATTCTGAATGGCAAATAACAAACAACCAATATTTGATTTGGCTGAAGAAACTTCCTCACTCTGGCGCCCTCTGATGTCTCTCAGCGTCCATCTTGAATCCTGTCTCTTCTCTGAGCTCTCTCAGGGCAATGATGGTCAGCCAAACTCTTGCTTTATCTCTTACTCAACTTCTTTCTCTCTTTTGTTTCTTCTCTTCCTCCAATCATGTCCTTTTATATTTCTTTTATAAATCAGCTATGGTGCGCTTCAAAGCGACCAGTGTGTTGACATTGAGTGGCTTGTATGTGACGTGGTGTTGTAAAGCAACCAGCTCCAGCAATGTGCATAATGAATGTGAATGTAGCATCAAAAAGTGTCAGAAGCTCAGAGTTAAGTTTGGAAAATGATGTGGTGTTACTTTAAATTAGTGTTACTTCTTCCTTAACAACATTATAAGCAAACCACTCCAATGCTTATTTGGAACAATTTAAAATGTTGTCACTGGTCTTTAAATTGCGATTATGAAGTTTTTGGCAAAAATCACAAAAGCCGTGCCCTTTTCCAGGACTCTGCTTCTGCAGAGGACCAGTAGCTCATTAGCAATTTGCCTTTAAGTTGCAGGCGAAGTCAGCGCAGCTAAGTGCCCTCCCCTGTAGGTGCCCAGATAATGAAAGCTAACGTGATTAGCAACCTGCTGCTGCACACACGTGTCGATCAGCCATCTCTTCATCCTCAGAGTCAGAACAGGCGGAGAGGGCGGGGTAGGAGCTTGTGGTCTCGCTCTGTCTGAACTCGCCTTTTTCTGCCTGCCATTGGTTCTCAATGATTTAAATGCAGAAATACTCAGAAAAGCCAATTTGATCAGATTTTTTTACAGGATACGTCCTTTAGTGTCAGATAAATGCCACATGGACATGTGAACAACATGAAAAACATGATTTTCACCGGAGTAGGCCTTTAAATCATCTTTGACTCCTTACTGCTTCACTTTGCTAGTTTTGAAACGCTGCCTTTTGTTTGTTGGTCAGACAGTTGCTGCTACACACAATATGCTTCCTTAAGACATTTTTCTTAAGGCTGAATGTTGATGTGCAAAAAATAAAACGTTACTGGTCATGCTCTGCTGTTTTTTTTTACAGTGGCCATTCAGTTGCACCAAACCTGGGGGGTGGGGGGCAAATCAGTCTTTTCCAAAATGATTATGTTTAAGCCTTTTTTTCATTATAGTTTCTGTCTGATGCTACTTCCAGTGTTCAGCCAGAGTAACCGTTCACCATGTTACCAGAAACAGGGAGATGGAGAGTTTAACTGTTATCACTACTGTTGGTGCAAGGCAGAGGTATCACCTCGGAAAATATCACTTTCCCCATGTACCACCTTTATAACTGGCTTCTTTGTGATTCTGATGGAAACTTTACTGCCGCTGCTCAAGTAGCTGTTATCAGTTGTTTCTGGTTGACTTTCATCTGCTACAGTTTTTATATGGCTGATCGTAATGTCCACATGTCTGCTTTCCAGTGGTTCCAATTTGGAGCCAGATTATACTGTGTTTGAACCACTTCTTAGGAATGTCAGCTTAATACTTGTTGCTATAGTTTAGCTTATAATAGTCAAATAGCTTGACTGATATGCCTTTGAAACTTTTTTGGCGTACCACTATAGGCATTGCAAGTACTTCCAGTGGTAAGCGTATTACACTTCGAGAACTATGGGTCTAAGGTTTAGGCTGGAGCTTTAAGATACTTACTGACAGCTTGCACATAGTTTTGTCTTTTCTGGTTGCAAGCATGCACCACTCATGCCATTGCAGTTGCTGGAACACATATCAGTTTAGAAGAACCTGCTTCTAACTTCCTTCTTCTTTTTTACCCACACAACTTAAAGATAGACCACAAAAAAGGATGGGGAGAGGAAAAAAAAGGCCCAAATTCTGTGTGTATCAATGTGATTAGGAGCTTTTGGTTCCACTGTAGAGCCTTCAGACATAAATTTCTGAAAATTATTCAAATGAATGTGGAATTTCATCATTACACTCATACTTAACATTATTTTAGGGAAACAGTACAAACATGGAAACTTCTATGTTTTAATGGTAACAAAAATAACCCTTATTCGTCAGGAATGAAGAAAGAGAAAAAGAGAAACAGTCTTGTAGTAAAATCATTACACACTATCTGTGCAAATAAATGTGTGTGTTTTTATGAATACACATGTATGTATCTGTGCATGTGTGCCTTTATGTGAATGTATGTAGAAAAGCATCAGATCTGCGCATGCACAGTAAAACTACTGTGCCTGTTTAAGCTCCAGGCTATGATGCTAAATGTATTATTATGCATGCATAATGTATTTTTCTAGCTGTATGTTGTTGCATGTGTACAAGTGTGATACTTGAGATTTATATTTTCAGCATGTGTTAATGTGGATTTACTCATGGAAACTGTTTGTATCATGACTGAGAGATGAGTATTCCTTCCGTCTGTGGGCGAGATGATGTGATGATTACAGGTTTGTGTACAGGTGTGAAAATGCTCCTTATGTTTAGGTGTGTCCTTTGGTAATTCTGCGATTGCAAGTCGCTACGTTTCCCAGCACTGACAATGAAAGTCATGTATTTTTAATAAGTTTCAAGCAGAAATAAACAAATCTATCGGGCTTTACTAAATCTAAATTTAACTTCCATGCAACCGCTACATGCTATCGTATGCATAGTCAAGATCTGTATAGAATGAATAATATCTGCCTTAATTGGTGGGTATAAATTATATAATACATCCATCTCTTTCAAGCTACTGAACATAGCAAAAACGTTCTGTCAGGAATGAGAACGGGAAAGGAAAAGGAGCAGGAAATGCATTAAATTCACAACAGAGCTTATTCCATAAATGATGGCCCGGTCTGCCAGTCATGCTTCCTGTTTCCTCCCGTCCCCATTCCCACCAACAGCTTTAACAGCAGTGCTGTCAGCAGGGGAACATGGAATCTTCCATTTTCATCTCTGTGGAGTTAAAAGAGCAGTCTCCGTGGTAACGCCACTTAAACGCTGCTGTTGCTACCTGGATTTGGCCTATTGTGACGCAGGAGTCACAGTTCAGTAAGTCTGCCCTGCAGTCTGACAGACAGAAATGCCTTAAAGTGACTGAGGACAGACCCCTAAACAAGGATTTCTACATGTCTGAGACTGGCAAATAGGATCAGTGTTATTAAAGGAATATGTTACTTTGCACTAAAAATAAGGTCAGGATCTGTCATTGTAGCCAGTTGAGCATGATGCTAGGTGTGTATATTTTTTGGTATTCGAGTTGCAACAAGTTTTATGAGCCAAACAGATCACCAGTTTGGTAGATGCCAGAGGAGCATAATAATACTCCAAACAAATATGACTTGAAATTACAAAGCCTTACATGAAAGATCAGCTCTAAGCGAATATTTTAAAGGCACTCGCCCAACCTTTCACTGTTGTTTCTAAGTCTCACTGAGTCACTCGCTTGTTCTGACTTGTTAAAAGGAGAGCATAAATGCACGCACACTCAACATATGAACAATGAAGCTTTGAGGTCCATCAGAGAAACAGACTGTTTTCCAGTTCAAGCAGGATATCCTTATTTATCTCTCAGTCAGACAATGACGCAAAAAGGTATAATTTTATTGTTTCTATGGTGACCCTTACCTTGGGGCACAGTTGCCCAGTTTAAATGTGACATAACAGCTCTTAACAAGTCAATAGCTGAGGCTTGATTGGTGTCTGTGCAGATGTCACTGCGCTGATAAGAAGGGTTGAATAGGTTTAGACATGAACCTTGATGATCACTTAAAGGTAAAGGTTAGAAGTCGGAAGTAGGGCAGGGCTTGTACGTAAGATGCCTGCTGTTTGCTTATGCTGCTGAAATTTCAAGAAAGAGTATTAATGCAACAAACTAAGACAAGGAATGGTGTCTTTTATTCTGCCTTTCTTTGCTCTACTACTACTTTGTATTTAAATTACTTGATGAATATATAAAAAGTATTTTGGATTAAAAAGAATTCAAAACCGATGTGATAGGTTCCTGACCAGGCTTCGGCATTAAATGAGTTACCCCTCCTTTACTCCGGGTTCATGTGCACCATAATTTTGTTCCGACCTCTGTGGTGCAGCAATTTTTACCGGGAGCCTGTCCACCTAGCAGGATCTACAAGATCACGAAATCACAGATTTGTAATTCTCCACTTACAGGATAAACTTCTTGTCTATGAGGAAAAAAAAAAAAAAACACTGACACCCCCTAACCGGTTAAACCCATAATGTTTTTATGGTTCAGCAGCGCAAATCTGCATGGGGGCTTGCATTTTGAAAAATACCAGAAGCTTTTACATTGCTCCCATGTCTGATATCCTGTCTGCCCCTATATGAACTGCATAAATTGACGCATTCTGGGTGTGTGCCGCACATGTACCTGGTGTAAAAGAAGGTTTAGGACCTGAGTGCATCGCTCTCACCCCACACAGTGACAGATTCTGAGTATTTAATCAATATCCCATTGATTATATGCAACATATTGTGTACATGATCATCCTACATGCCTGCAGTCCTTGAAAGAACAAAGGAACACAAACAGAAGGAACACCCCATCAGAAAGCAGACCTGCATCTATTTGGACTTCTGTCTTGTCCAAAGCAGATATTAGCTAAGGGATCATCACCTCCAACAGCAGCCCGCAACTAAAATTGTTCTGTGTATTTTTTAGATTGCCTCAGAGTGACAGCAAAATGAGAGAGGTTGCAGAAGAATGTTCACAGCACAGGAGAGAGAACGGGTTCAGAAAGCATCTAACCAGAGCCAGAAAATTCTTACTGGGGTGGCCAGGACGGATTGGAGATTATTTTGGGGGTGACGTACATGTCTCACTACACGGTGAGTCGGTGTGTAAAGCAAAAGTCAAGATAAGATGTATTGCCATGTTTCAGCAAATGGGAAGCAGTTGATATTATAGCTTACCTGTTATTATCTGCAGACGTGAGTCTAGAGTCTCCGGGGCCGTAGGCAACATTTCACAGCTGCTCCTCCAACCAGCATTCATCCATCACCTGTTTATTAAGATTTATTATATAATTAAAACAATAAAATGTTTAATAAGATATTTAAAGGTTTTGTTGCTAATATATTAAATTCCTCAAATATAACTTTAGGATTTTCTTTGGCAACGTTCACTATTTTTCTACTTACTTCAATTTTCATTAATTAAACAGGGACAACATGATTTAACATGGTTCCAATAAGGAATATTATACTATGTGCTGATGTCTAGATTATGAATCTACATTTACAGCATACAGGACATAAATAAATGCAGTTTTCAGAAACATAAAGCCAACTGGACAAACAGAAAAAAAGATATAAACAGCACCTGCAGACAACACACAACTTAAATTTATAAACTTTAAAAGTACATTATCTAAATGTCTTGCCAATAAATTCTAACTAAACATTATAATCTTGACAGTTTAACTGCACACAACTTTAATTTGTATTGTCCAAGAAATGTTCTTTGTTATTTTCAGCCTCATGACAACCGGGAACTCAAGCTCTGAGTTCTGGGTTGAGTTCTCATGACTCTGCTATAGTTGGATGTATCAGTGGAGGAGATGAGGTGGAATATCCAGCTGCTGTGGACTCCTTTGTCACGTGGTGTGAGCAGAATCATCTGCAGCTTAATATGACAAGGAACTGAATGTGGATTTTGGGAGATTCAGAACACCAGCGACACCTTTTTTAATACAGGGTGAAGGATTACAGATACCTTGGAGTACATACTGACAACAAACTGGACTGGGTTAAAAACACTACTGCACTTTACTAGAAGGGCCAGAGCGTCTCTATTTTTTGAGGCGGCTAAGGTCGTTTAACATCTGCCAAACACTGCTCAAGATGTTTTATGAGTCTGATGTGGCCAGTGCTATTCAAGACCGAGGGGTGGAGGCGGGTGCCATTTATGGGGTTCGGCTCCGGTCCACCGCTATCATTGCAAACTCTCCACATTGTCACTGCTGTAGTGAGTTAAAGTTGGCTGGCACTCGGGGGACCTGAGCATTTACCTGGCTTGCCTGTTGGCGAGCGTTGCCTCTGATTATTTGTGGTTTGGTCACGTCTGACAGCTGCCACTCTGAGGGGGAGGGGAGTAGTGATGGGTGGGATGGGTTGCTTGGAGTGGCCAGTATGGTGGCCAGGATTTCACCCACCCCTCCACCATTGTAACCTAGCTGTAAGTTACAATAAGTGTTTTTTTCTTCAACTTAATTTCACTGTGTAAAGCTAAATACCCTAGGCAGTCTATCTTCTAAAACACTCCTGTTAGGAGTCATAGAAGAAATGCACCAAAACAATATTGTTAGTGAGAGATTATCAACTGGTGATCTTCAGGAATTTGGGATTGTTTCATTTGGTGGTTTTATTTCTAACTAACCATTTACTGGTCACAAATGCTTGCAATAAACCTCCAATTTCTCCATTGCTTCTAACATTATGAAGAATTACCTCAACTTTAACCCATAACAGCTCTTTTGGAAATCTCAACATACCTTTTAGCTTGTTGCCATAGTACAGTAGCACCATACTACCAAGGTCAAAGCTTCAGCACACAAAATGGTCCATAGTAGTCTGCTGCAAACGCGCAAATTAACTTCAGGATCCTGTCAGTGTGAATGTGTTTGTGGTACCATAGAAAAGAAGATAAGGGGAGAGTGTGAGAAGAAGAGCGAAACATAGGAAATGGAGTTGGGACTTCCTCCAAGAGCACTGTAAGGAGAGAAAGATAGGAGTAGGAGATAATGAATGAGGAAGCAGGAGGAAAAGTAGCAGTGAGTGACAAGCCAAATGAGGACAAAAAAGGCCGAGCAACCAGAGAGCTTGGAAATATAAACGTATAGGAAATTCATTAAAGTGAAATGAAGTCACTGAACTGATTAATGGAATGGTCATAGTAGGAAACATGGGAGGAAAAATGGATAGAAGATTGGTGCAGCATGGGAAAGGAGTTAAAAGTATCTGGAAGGTGAGCGGAAAGCATACTAAATCACATAGATTAGTTCCACAACTGCCTGGCATTCAAAGTCACAGCAACAGTCAAGGATGGTGTAGGGATGTCATTTGTATTCAGTGATTAGGTCTGAGTCCTACTGTCATGTTTTTAGAACTTCTCTGGTCTGTTTGGGTTCTTGCATGTCCTCCTCTCTTCATCTTATTCCCTAAAGTAAAGGAGGATTAGCCTACAAAGCTCCAATAAAGCACTTTTATGACAGAATGAGTTTCGCAAGTCATATGTAAGATCAAAGAAAGTTGCTTGAGGAATTTATTTTTCCTGTGGGTACATGTGTACAGTCAAAGCTGATGTGCCTGCAGAAATTTTACTATCTGAGAATGGAAAATAGCAAGAATTAAATAAAAATTACCTCCGTGTGAAAGAAACTAGAAATTACTTCAGTGCTGTGCTACATGTTTTCAACAGCTGGCTGTAATTTAAGATCTTCAAGATGTTCAGATCACATTCCCACTTAACACAATGTTGTAGTCATTAAATAGCTTCAGTGACAAGAAAGTAAAAATGCTTCATAGATCACAGAATGTCGAGGTTTCTTTAGAAAGTGTATGAGCTGTTGCTGCAGCCTGGTTTATTTCATTTGTACTTAGCAGATGAAATCTTAGAAATTTTTTTCTCAAAGGTATAAAAATTGGTAAAAACGTATATTATAGCCTCTGTTTATAAAAATATGTTGCATTAAGATTTCTATCTGTGAAAATATTCCTTAAGAGCAAACTGCTGCATGGTGTATTGCATTAAACTACCTAATCAATAATCTGTTCATGAGTACTATATCCCAAATATAGTTTTCTGGCTTGCAAAAATGTGGATTTGGCAGATGTATCTTAGAAGTTCTGGCCTCTTCTCAAGAGTCTAATTAAGACTTACTGCTGACTTTCAGGATTCTTTTACTAGATTCAAGAGAAAAGAAGAAGACTGCTAGTTGAAAATTTTAAATCCTTTAATATTAACAACGAAAGGTTTTTCAATGTGTATGTAAATATAGAGTCATGTGTAGTGGAAAATGTACCATCCCTCAACCCTAAGGTTCTACATATCAGGACATAATAAGAAAATCATTGGGTCCTTAACAAGTTTTAAAATTAGTAAGTACAACCTCAGATTAACAATACATGACATATTAAATTGTGTCATTATTTATCAAAAACTAAGCCTAAATGCAGAAGCAGTATGTAAAAAGTAAGAACAAACCATCATTCAGCCTCTTACAGAACCATCTAAAAGAACTTTAGGAGAGTTTTGGGGTATGTTGTTATCCTTGGCCCATTCACTTCAGTCAGGTTGAGGTCAGGACTTTGACTGGGCCATTGCAACACCTTAAGTATAACTGAATAACATCAAGCAGTTATAAGAACTGTTCAAAAGAAGAAAATCCGGCTCATTGAGTGGTAAGGACCAAAAACAACTCGTTCGCCACAAGTAAACAATGAAGCGCCAACAAATGTAGTCAGTCTTGTGGTTTCTGTTTTTGCTTTACTGTTTGAACCTGAAGTGGTTTTCACCAGAATTGGTCCAGTATAAGCGTCAGGAGAGGCAGCGAGATATCCCACATCTTTGGTTCACTGGATGGTCCGTTTGCT
>CM047997.1:22666672-22680686 GCA_026261665.1 Melanotaenia duboulayi
AGAGAACCAGGAGTTCTCTGGTCTTTGGTCCACACCAGANTTGACCTCAGAGTTCTCTGGTCTTTGGTCCACACCAGAGTTTGAACTCACACTGCTCGAAACAAACTGTACTATTCGTAGAAGTGAACCAGGGTTCATTTAATGCGGACCAAACAGTGCCAGTGTGAATGCACCCTGAGATGAAGCTCTTGGGTATTTTTGCAGTCTGACTTTGGGCTGAACTTTCTGTGACATCCAATCCTGAGAAGATTAGCCACTGTCTTGATTGTTTAGCACTTGTTAAATAATCTTTCTCACAATAGATGGACTCCAAATGGTTTGTAAATTACTAAAAAGCCTTCTCAGTTTCACGGGCAAAAACAATTGCTTCTCTGCAATCATTGCAGTGTCTTTCCTCCTTGGCATTGTGTCAGTACTGACCTAAATGTCCAGCAAACACATACATTTTAATAGAGCTGTTTCTGTATTCTGGCTTATATTTTTTAAACAGAAAAATGGGGGGTAATATGTTTTCTTTATCTGAGTCTGTGTTTACTTAATTATAAGATCAAGGTGACATTTTACTTCATTTTCTTTTTTTGATGACTGACTGATGGGAAAGGTTTTAGTCATAAGTAACATGTAGTTTATATTTGGCAGAAAATTATACCACATTTGTTTTTGTCGTGGGAATGAGAGATAATCATTAATAAGAAACAACCCTCTATCTCCTGCCCCATGTGCTTAAAGATTATCAGCTTGGTGGAAGATTTTTAAAATCTAGTTAATCTACTTTCACAAGCTTGACATAATAAATTTAGGCAACTTGGCGCCTACCTGGCTCAATTTGTTGTCATGGCTTTACTTCTAATCCCCCTGCTAAGTCTTCCTGGTACAAACAACGGAATGCAGCAGCACCATGCCAAGTCGGAGGGCTGGTTGAACAAGACAGCAGCTGAACACAACAGCAGATTGTATTTGGTATGTTCAACAATAAGCCAGTACCACATGAACAATCTTTTTATTTCTCATCTCACATCAAGGCAGTAGACACAATGTTAGCCTTGTAGGGAGTCAAAATACCGTTGACTTGTGTTATTAGAACGGCTTTGTGTGAAACCAGCTAAACATTCATTGTTACCCTAGGAGTGCCTCCATGAAAAGACTTGATAAAATAAACATAACTGTTTTGTTTGCAAAGTCAGGACAAAATTCAAAGGAATCAAGAAGGAGTGAAAAACTGAGGAAGAACAGCAAGGTCGGTGCGAGGCGAAATGCCATGCCAGGGCATTTATATTTATACTTTAAATCCTTTTCTATGGATTTTTATAGTGAAACATTAACACTTAACTGCATTTACCATGGTGATATTTTAAAATGATTAAGGTATCTCATCTTTCACTAAAGAAAAATCCTGTCTCTGTTCTCATGTCAGTGCTGTAATATGATTAAGCAAAAGGCAGGCCACTTGAAATGCTGATATAATTAATGCAAAAATAGCAGGACATATCATAAAGATAATATGGTGCTCTCATTTGTCATCAAAAAATTTCAAAACCATGCAGGAGGAATCCCTCAGAGGAAAATATTAACGCAGTTTTATGAAAGAACTTTGACATCAAACATCTGTGAAGACGAAGCTTCCTGAAGGTAGCCGCCCCCAGAGATGCCATGGGGGCTACCATTATAGTCTTTTTTTTTGTCTGCATTCATAACACTTAAGAGCACAGTGAAGGGATGTACTTGTTGAGAGTTTTTGATTAATTACTTTATTAATTACTCTAGACTTGGATTACTGATAGTTCTACTGAAGCTGCGAGCATACAGTACCTTCAGGTTAGAACAAAGAACCTGTCATTGTTTTGGGTTTGACTTCCTATTCAAACTTTTTCTTTCCTTTTTGTGTATTGTGTTATGGTTTGTGAGGAGGATGTGGATCCAAACACAGGAACTGGAGACAGACAGGTGCAGGAACAAATGTTTAATAACTACAGATTCACACAGGACTGGAAAACTAAGGCACAGACAACACTGAAGAAATGACAGACAAGGATAACTGAAACTAAAGGGGGACTCTGAGGACAACTAACAAGGAGCTGGTGAAGTGAATTTGCAAACAGGAAGCAAAAAGAAAAACACACATGGGAAAAATTATATTATAAAACAGGAAAGACTGACAAGACTAACAAAAACCACAGATCATGATCTATTGCCAGAGTCCAATCATCCAAGCCCCCTTCCCCCGACTGCTTTTATATTCCTTACGACCTTTCTTTGTGGTTTTTGAATCCCCATGTTATATTATTACCCATCCTTGTCTTGTGTTTTGCCACAGTCAGTCTTTATATTTATTCTTTGGACAATATTAGTCTGTGAATAGTCCTCTGAGTGAAATCCTCAACAATATATCACACTTTTGTTATAACAGTGTCTGATTGTCCAACACTCTGGTTTGCACTTATCTCAAAAACAATTGGCCGGTTTCTTATTTAGACTCTCACTACCATGTAAGATTACAGCTGGACTTTCATTAGGTGTCCAATGCCACACCAGGTAAACAACTAAATTCTGTAGCAGGGGCTCTCAGAGAGTATGTGCTGACAGTTTTGACATAGATGCTAATTTAAGTTTGTGTCTCACCAAAGTGAGATGACTTTACTACATGGAAGTAATCATCAGTTTTTAGGCTCCGTTATAACCTGTGTTTTACCAAAATGAACTATATATGTAGCCAACTGAGCACATTTCACAGAATGGTAGGNCTATATATGTAGACAACTGAGCACATTTCACAGAATGGTAGGATGTCAACATGGCCATGGCTACATAGTTAGCACCACACCTTCAAATTAAATCGTTTCACATGAACAACGCCAAAATTTCTCAATTTAACCTGCATTGCCGCCTCCAGAAGCCCAGCAGCTCCTGATCTTGGCCCACCTGGGTCTGTGCCGCATGACCACATGTGTCCGGGGTGGTCTTCNCTGGCAGGGCTGGCGGCTCCTGATCTTGGCCCACCGGGGTCTGTGCCACATGACCACATGTGTCCGGGGTGGTCTTCATGGTGAGGTGGCTTGGGTCTGTGTACCAGGGTTACTGCTGATCGCCCGGGTCTCTGGGCTGCCCTAGTCTGCCTCTAGCCTCCGTAGAGGCGTGATCGCATTTGCATGATCACACTCATCTCTGATCTTCTTCATACTCTGCATACTCACACAGTCACTAAATTGTCCAGTGGGTTCATACACTAAGAAATAATCTTGTTTAGGGTTTTTGTGTGTGCGTTTTTTGTACTCTGGTTGTTTTATGCTGTCTTGGTTATTTGTTTAGGAACTCCTGATGATTGTCAGGTCAAAAAAGACATAGGAAATTCTACTTTCCTTTTTACCTCTTGTCATTCTTCTCCTGTTTTTTTCTGCCCCTCGTTCAGGTTCAGCAAGATTACAGGAATTCCATAATTCTAAATAAAGAAACAAATAAATAAATAAATACATAAATAAATAAGAGGAGCCTTATACCCATAAACCTCTATTTGCAAAGCAAATTTGTTCGGCACACACAGCAGTCAGACCATCATTCTGCTGCTACCATGTTGGACAGGACAAGTTATAAAATGAATGAATGAATGAATGAATNCGTTATAAAATGAATGAATGAATCAATGAATGAATGAATGAATTAATGAATTAAAGTTAACCACTATAAGGGGCACACTTGAAAATAGACATGAAAACGGAGTGCGCACACAGTAAACACCAGGCACATGTACGTGATACAAGCGAGTAAACTAGGACCTGCCGCGAGTGAAAACACATGGCGAGGAGGTATTTCTGCACTGCAGGGGTGCAGTATACTGCAGTATTTGCAAGCAGAGAATCACCCTTGTGAAAGCCCATCAGTCCACTCTGTACACATATGTGGCCCAATGTCCTCACGATGGCAGGCAAGGTAAACTGTACAAGCTCATTACGCGTGGAGTTCAGAGAGAGGAAAGGTAACTGCTGATTAGTTGCTTTACATTTTACAAGTTGAATGGACATTCCAGTAAAGAAACAGATGATGAACAGTAAATGCGATGCTATACATTCAGTAATTGGTCCTAACACCATTGTGATCTAATGAAGCTGACTCTGGTTAACTTAAATAATTTAAGCTATGATCTATGTAGCATAAATGTATTAACTACTGGCAGGAATTTCAGATGAGCTTGTTAAGATGTTTCTTAAAAGCGAAAGGCAACCGAGGAAGAGAGCTCTGGTCAGGTAACAGCACCAGTGCCACAAGGTTCATGCAGTATTACGGAATGATGCCAAATAATTTAATACTGGAGTTTTGATAGATATTTCACAGACTTAAACAGATGTGAAATGAATGCAGTTTGTATGAGACTTATTCAATTAAGTCATTTTTGTCAGGCATGACTTGCCCAAGGGTAAGGTGCAGAAAAGCATGGACCAGGTGAGTAGAGGAAGCAGGAGAGTCAGGTGGAGGAGCAGGGGAGGCGAGTGACGTTGGAGACAATAAAATAAAATACCAACAGCCAGAATGCAAATTGTGTCATTGACACATTTAAAGGGGTAGTGCACCCAGAAATGTGTTTGTTGAGCTGTAAACAACACAGTATTACTTAATTGTGATGAAAACTACATATACTGTGGATAAAAATTAGTATTTTTTTCATTTATTTTAAAAACGGGATTTTGTGGGTAAAAAACAGGCCAGCTAACAGCGCTAACAGCTCACACTGACAAACTCTTCCGCCTCAAAGACGCTCTGTGGGGTAGCTGCTTTGTGAATCTCGCTTTCCAGCTTGCCAGTAAGCTGAGCTGCTGTCTGTCAATCATTTCTGCCTGTGCATCCCGACCCGCCCACTCTCTGCTCCCTGATCACCCCACACCTCCCACCACAACCCCTGCAGTTTCACTGCTGCTTGGTTTGCTGGTCGATGACCCGTCGCACTGTACAGCAGCTATACGGAGGGACATGAAACACCACAACCATCACAATCACCCAAGTCTTCCTCACTGTTGCAGTATTCCTCCTTCACTTTAAGTTTATTGATTTTTTGGTGGAGTGGAGTGGAGTAGGCGGTATTTATTAGCTGGTATTTGATCCCCACTGTTGCTGTCAGATCCCATCAGATTACTGTTGAATGAACACCTCAGATTCTCTTTTCGTTTTTCTTTTTCTTTTTTTTTTCTTCTCTCATGTCCACAAACAACGGAGTGCATATACAAATCCAGAGCATGAAAATAAGAATACTGGGGGTCCAGTAAACCCATTATCCCACCGATTCATTAGACTGTGGTAGACTTTGGAAAGATGGTGGTNTATTAGACTGCAAACTGTGGTAGACTTTGGAAAGATGGTGGTCCAGCATAAATTACCATAGAAACCACCTGATAACTGTTGCATAACAGTGAATCAAAACCATTTTCTATCTGGGGGTGTCACTGTGTTTTCAAAAACTGGTGTCATACTGGGTTTTCTATGGATTTATTCACAGAAAATGGGCTGGTTAAAAGTGCTTCCCTGCTTTTGCTTCCCTTCAGCTGAGCTTTATAGCTGCTTTCTCACTGTTGAACCAGCTCTGTCAAAAACAAATCTGTCCTTGTCAATAGCACACTGTCATTTCCTACAAAACAGCCATTTTGTCCTGTATGTTGACTTTGTGTTGCAGTGGTTCTGTGTGTGTTAGATAACCTAAGGTGTGCTTATACACTCCTGAGTTTGCACGCTGCTTTGTGCATAAAACAGATTGCGCTAGGCATTTAGTCCATTGTGTTTAGGTTGTATGAAAATGCAGAATTTGTCATCAAATAACACCTTTTTGAAATCTCCATATTTTGTCTTCTTCATCTGATTTTATGTTTTTAAATTAAAATCTTACTTGTTTTCTTTAGTCTTGCCTGGGTTCTACAGCATAGAACTTGAGCTTTATTGCCNGGTCTCGCCTGGGTTCTCTTTACTACAGCATAGAACTTGAGCTTTATTGCCTCTTACAGGACAGTATAATGTGGTTTTTTTTGCAATACTTTTCTCATTATAACATTTCCATCCTCCTGCTGAATGAAATATTTACTGACAGAATGAAAGGGCTTTGTCTGGGGAGATCAGAAAACTCCTGGAGTGATGGACCAGGAATGTGTTTTGACACACATGTTGTACTGAGAGCTACTCAGTCTGTCATCAGCTGCAGTAAGGATATTTTAGTAATCAGATTGGCTACCTGAGAGCATGCTGTTGTAATGACATCTAATCACTCAGTATGTTTTCATGACAGCAGATGCTGGGATTATTATCCCACTCCTTTAATCTAAGCAGATAAAATACATGCACGTGTCTGTGTGGGTCTTTGTGATTGTGCGTCATTGCATGTTTTGCACAAGGGCTTCTTTATGTCTTGCTGTCGACAGACCGCCTCCCTTTTGAATAAACATGCAGATTCCAGATGTCATAGCAACAGCATGACAGTAAGCCCACACAGTAATCGTCAATGATGAAGTAAATATGCTATACTGTGCTAAGAGATGATAACAGACACTTTGCCTTCTTTTAACATTGTACACATAACCTATTCACCCAGTAATAATGAGCGGTCGACATGCAGTGGCTTTCAAAAAGGATGTGCTATCTAAATTGGCCTTGTTGTCAGAACAGAATGTTGACAGGAAGCAGAGCAAAAGCTGCGTTCTGCGTGCGGATGCAGGGTGACACCAGTCACCCCAAAGTCGACTGAGACAGAAACAGAAAGAAAACGAGAGTGACAGAAAAGCCTCAGTGATTCATCCATGCATTATTTAAAGAGTTAAACCTTCCATCTGTGAAACAGCAGCAATCAGCTGTTCATTCATCACCTTCCTGCGAGTGCATCAGCTTATTGTGAGAATTTGTAAAAGCACCAGAATGAAGCATAAATACACAACTGCACTGGAGCAAACATGTGCAAAACCAAAATTCTGATGAAAATTGAGTAAAAACTCACGAAAAATGGAAATGCCATGGCAAAAAGACAAAACAGTGACAAACAAACAAGTGAAAGATTTTCCACAAAACACCTGCTTTCCTTCTTTGTCTGTTTCTGAATGTTGTGGTTTTTGTATTTATTGGCACAGCTGGATTCATGTGTTGATTAACTCAAATAGCAAAAGGTCAAAAACTGGAAAATTAAGTCTTTTTAGTAGCCTGAGCTCATTTGGACAGAAAGCTGTTGCATTTCTAAGCCCCTAACCCAAACCATTGCAACTAAATGCATTAGAGTAATTCTCACCCCGACCTCCCAAAAGAAAGTTTTCACACAGAAACATCCATTTAAACTTGTGGGGTTCAGCATCATAGCTGTTAGAGCCAGTAAGTACAGTAATGAAGCCTACAGACAAACAGGCCTCAGACCAGTTAATGGGACAGTATTCTGGGTGCCTTGGTGCAGTGACACACTGCAGGGCTGGTTGGATAATCTGGAATCCTGGCAGAGATCCAGCAGGATGGAGGTCTTGTTTTTGTCTGATGAGTTGATTTGGTCAATTTGAAGGTTAGTTAAATACAAAAACAAAAATTAAGCTTGTAGTTTTATTCCATTAGATCAGATTTATATGAAAAAAAAAGAAAAACTAATTCCTTACAGTAAGGATTTTTAAAGATATTATTGATGCTAATGCCATTATTTATATTGCTTATTTATCTGGTTATTTATCAGTTTCTTTACTGATCTAGATGGGGATACAGCAGGCTGTGCAACCCAGTGACTGGTTAGATTTTGGGCTTTTTCTGGTTTAAAAAATGGTCAAATCTATTGGAGAATGGAAATAGATCAAAAGAGAAAAGAGGAGAAAGTAGATAGACCTTACTAGGAGTAAATAACCAGTTTAATGTAAGATCTGTCTAATAACAAGCTGGTATTGTGCCAAAATATGAATGCTGGTTTTTGCAAACTTACTATAGTAAATAGATTCAGCAACGTGCTTATTTATGTCATATGCAATAAATCTTATGAGCCAATATCTTCATAATAAAGATGTTTTCATACTGAAACTCATGACAACTGTGTTTCTATAACGTGATCACATGGCAAAAATGTAGAAACATGATCCTGAAGTTAAAATCCAGCCTCAGAGCAACAAGAACACAAGTTAAGTTTGCATTTTTATAGTATGACAACACTGATTTGAAATGGTTGCACATTGTCTGCATTGATAAAGAAATAAGCCCAGAGGTGTTCAGATTGTGTTGCTAAGGAAAAGTTTAACATATTCTTCAAATGAAATCTGGTTGCCACTCCCATTTCCAGCGGCATGGATCTCAGGGACTCAAATTTAAAAGGTTTTCTCCAGACGGTGGTTCAGATAAACCCAGCTATAAAATACAAAACATAAACTCCATTTTATGTTTGAACTGCTGGTTATCATTTACAAAGGGATTGACAAAAAAAAGAAGCTAATTCTATCGCATAAACATTTCTCATTATCTTTATTGCTGGATTTGTTTTTCTGCAGTTTCGCCCCACTCAGTTTATCCAGGGAATACAGTTTGTGTTTTTTAGGAGAAATCTAAGCAGAGGAAATGTAATTCAGGCCTGTAGCTCCATCAATATTCAGCTGTGTGGGAAGTAGGCAGCAGTGTTCGAGATGAACAACGTTATGAAATCGTGGCTGAGTGGGTTATGCAAACACACACACACACACACACACGAAAGGGACAGAGTGTATAGAGGACTTGATGAACAGAGCTGACGCTTGTCTGTCCTCTGTAATTGCACCATTGGGGTAAATGTTACTGAACAAAACTGGAACAGAAATAAGTTGCTCATTATCATCTAGTTTCTCTTCCTATCATCCTTTTGTTTGCTGTTTCAGTTTTCACAATCTCAGCCACTTTTCTGTGTAAATAAAAGCAATCTCATGTGTTTTTGTTTTTGTCTTGTTTTACAGGTTGTCTGATAAAAACAGGAATGTTGGCTTTACAGCCCAAATTCAACCAGCAGTGAAAATTTGGAGACCAGCTGGCCAGAAATGACCTCATCTCGTATTGTGAAAAGATGCTAAAAATTAGCAAAGAATGTGGGAATACTCTGCGTCTTTGTCCACTGAAGTGGTTTTACTGCCTTATTTAGGCAGAGCTCTTCATCAGCCCTGCTCCATCTGTCATTTTCACCTCAGAATATGAAAATCTGTAAAGCATGAAAAGCCAGAAGGGAAGAAACTGGACTTGTGAACTGTGATGAGCTAGTAATGTCACCTCTTACACACAAACACACAAGTTTGCATAATTATCTTTATGAACGATGCATTGACTTTGATTCATGGTGTACAGTTCAACTCAAACTCAATCTTAATTAACCATAATTCTAACCCGGACTTCATAAGGGACCTTTGCCTCTCTGAAACTGGGCTTTGGTCCCAGAAAGTTTATTTTTCATTTAGATCTCAGCATAGAAACAAACTGCTAACCTACCTTTTCACACAAGGCCAGAAACTCCCTCAACTTCCAGTATTTATGCATAATTCACTTTCTAAAGGTTTTCTAACATCCATATGTGTCCTCATAGCCTGTGTATGAGGCCCAAAAATGAGATAATTCTGTCACCTCTCTCACTTTTTAGGGAATGTGTGCTCGAACAGGTGAGTCTGAGATCTTTCCTTGTGACCTCACGGTGGGAAATAACCTCTACCCCCAGTAGCGGATACTGCCATTGAGCCCCTCGGCTAGCTGAGCCTGCCCTCTAAAATCCCTGAGCAGGCACCACTCCTGAACATTTAAACATTCAGACACAAAAAGAGCCTGATCTCATTAGAGCTCACTAGAAACAACTGAAACTAAGGACCAAAGCTGATTTTGGGGTAAAACACTTTGAAAATAATGTTGCTGGACCTCTGACACGCATGTGAAATTGTTGTAAAAGTGTAAAATATGGGACCTTTAAAGCTGAGGATGACTTCACCAGCTGAACAACTTTCAGCCATTTAATGAGTTTTTTCTTTTTTTACCTGTGCTTTTCCTATAGAGAACAAAAAGAAAAATAATAAATTGGTTTTGTTTTTCTACTTGTTGCCATTGCAAGCAACAACAGAAAACACAGCTTCATACATCATCATGAATATTCCAGCATTAAGCTTGTGAAAGCAAAAAGTTTTCATCTGTCATTTTTGCTTTTTGTGCACCGTGATATGATTGCAGCCATGCAAGGGGGGGATTTTACTGTATGCATACTAACTGCCTTTATGTCTTATGTTACCAGTCTTTTATATTTTTTACACTGTATTCCTCTCTCTACGACACAAACACCCACAAACACACACTCAGGTTGCCGTTATGAGCACAGGATGTTCTGACTCGGCTTGTATCAAGTGCATGTTTTTAATGAAGTGTCTCTGTAAAAGCCACAAACAGACACACCAAACATGGTTTTATGCATATTTTACAAGGTAGTGCAGGAGTGCACCTGTTGCACAAACATCCTACTTAAATCTGCTTAAACGATGAAGAGAAACGGTAAACTGAAAAATTGATTAAAGGAGGGTATGTTTTCAGACAATGCTTGTATTTTGTGAGTGTGACGTGAATGAGAGGAGATAGAAAGACTTTGTGTTGGATGGGACAAAGGTAACCAAGGGTGTGTCTGTTCTCTGCAATGAAAATGGAAAAGAACAGATTTTATACACTGCTGTTTGCTTAAATGACAGCTTCTGCCTTTTGTTCCATTTATAACACACTGTACCCATAATTTCTAGGCAAATTACATTTATTAGGATTAGCTTCAGTGTTGGATGAATACAAAGCTCTTTAAAAAAAATCCAAAATATTATTGAGCTTCAAACACATCTTTAACAAGGTAGAAATGGGTTTGATTATTGTTAGTCCCAAATTTCCCTAAGGGCTCTCTGAAGGGATTAATAAAGTATTTCTATTCTATTCTAGTTGTTCCCTACCTACTCTCTGTTGTTTAACAAGTAACACAAACAAATAATGGGTTTTTCCATAAAGAAAACGTGTCAGTGCTTCATAGAAAGACCTTTCTTTTCAATAACTGGCATGAAACTTCGATCCAATGTCAGCTCCTTTTTATTGATCAGCTTTCCCTGAAGCAGCAACAACAAACCAAAGGCTGCTCACAGAAGAGTTGTTTCCTCGCTGTAAGAGGGGATCCAGCTCAATCCAGTCATCTTTTGTCTCGTCAGGCAAACCAAAAAGTCAAATAACCAAACGTGATGGATCCTAAGATCATGCCTTTAAAAAGCACTACTGAACTTGGGTAGATTTTCTGGGTGAAGTGCTCGCTAACAACAGCTAATTCAGCATCCATCTTGCGTCCTTCCTGTACTCTGAGCTCTCTCCGGTCCGTAAAAGTCTGTCTGATGTTGTTAAGGAAGTTGAATTCTGCTACTTTAACGCTGCAGAATGTTCCGGTAACTGAAAGCAGCTTTGAAAGTTGATTCTCAAACAATCTTCAACACAAACAAATTGAGCTAGCTAATCCTACTACATCTCCACCAGTTACCAGTCCATCCATGGAACATGTGTATTGTTTCTCAACAGCTTCCAGCAAATGCGACTCTTGGTCTTTGCTTTCCACTCCACATGGGAGCAATGCTCAAAATATGGAACAGCTTAAACAGCTGAGTAATTAAAGTTATGGCTTGCCATCACACAATGTTGTTAAAGGTGATGATTGTGTGCTCATGACGGTAACATGTGTTTGATGGGACAGTGCACGGCCAATTAATACGCTGGATTTAGCACAATGCTAATTTCAATCTGTAGTCCTGGTAATAAAGGAAACAGCACACAAAGCTAAGATCAAGATTAGACATGAAAATAATACTAACCATAAACAATGACGTTAACTCAATCAGTTATAATAAACAGTTCCAGCTTTCTCATGTTTCCATAAATAAAAATGTTTATTTTGCAGAGCTGATCTCTAATATTCACCGTATCCCAGCTTGTGGATCCGTTAATGGATTAAACATTTTATGCAAAGGTATTTTTCCTGAATTGTACTTCACAATCTTACATTTCTGTCATTTTATCCTGTTTCTTATGAAATTAGCTATCAGGAGGAGTTGGGTCTTCCCAGCTGGAGCTACCAGCCAACCAGCTGTGTAGCATCAGCTCCATGTGCTACATGTTTGTCCATTTGCACTGAAAATTACCCAGAATCCTTCAGTCTACAGGCGCTGAGCTACACAAATGGAGACATACACAAAAGTAAAAAACTGCTCTTTGAAATTTTTGACATGTCTGCTTGTTTACAACTCTTTTGTTGTGGTTGTCCCTCATTTTTGGCTGATGACACTTTTATCTTACATGCTTTGTGGGAATAGATGATAATAGTGGTTTTGGAGTTCTGTCGTAATGACAGTTTGCAACGTTCAAAGCAAACCACACTGAAAGCTCCTCTTAGTGAACTTCAAGTTGCTTGAATATATTAGCATTAAATTTGCTTAAAAGTGTGAATTATTAATAGAGATGACTTGTCTTATGAAAATGTTGATAAGTTCATGGCTTGACATGCAATTATTGTTTTGGTAGTATTTGAAATGCTGAATTTTATTTTATTGTCTTCTGAGCCGAAGAGCTGAAGCAACAATAACAAATGACAAATGATCCTTTTCCCTCAAATATTATTACTGTTTACATTTAATATGAGTCATTTGTAATTAAAATTTCCTTTTGATTTCTTTTCAACTGACTTTTGACAAACTTTTGTCCAAACAAGAAAATCTCTAATTAAAAAGTGGAGTCGGTTTACACACCCACACTCACTCATGCATGACAGTGAAATTTCATGCAGATGGAAATTGTGGAGCACACACAATGACGTTCTATCTCCCCACAAACAGAAATTTGCTAAGAAAAAGCAGGAGGCCTTGCAGGTGCACTCTGCTCCCTATTCCATGTCAGCCCTGTTCACACAACCACAAACATCAGACACACCTCTCCAAACACCTCTCCATTCCCGTCTCAGCGCTTTGCATACGCATATAGACCCTAAAGGAGTTTTTTTACTTGGTTAATTAGTCACTCAGCAACCACAGATAATGGTAATATTTCCATATACAATGTGCAGTCTGCCTATACAGGCAAATTAGTTATTTTTTAGAAGGTTTTTACAATTTGCCAACATATTCATTGCATGTATGTGTTTGGCACATGGCATTTTGCACCAAATCATCCTTTTGTTTGTATATGGGTCTATAGAATAAATTAATTTATCACTGGTGACACACAATGCTGCTCAAAAAATGTGACAAAGTATACATTATATAATAATACATATTTATATATACTACAATTTGTTCATAAGCAGAAAATCTAGACAAATTATCTACAACAATGAATACCTAAACACTTCCCTACATGTCTATAAACACATCACATCCCTGGTTGGAATTACAGGGTATCTACGGGAAGCTTGGCTCCTCTGAAAAGCAGATGAGCTCATATGAGAACAAAAAAAGAAGCTCTTGAAAATAAAAGAAAACAAAAAAGGAAAAAAAATTGTCTACTTTCAGGTTGTATTTCATTTTATTTATCAAATGTTTCCTGATTATTGATATCAAGCTCTACACAAGTCTGCTAATTACTCATTGATTAAAGTCAGGTATGTTGCAGCAGGGAAACTTCTAAAACCTTAAATCCTCCACAAAAAAAAAGAAAAGACAATGGTGATGGAGCACTCACACCGAAAATACACRAGAKACACATTAACAGATGCTACAGCCAGATGTTAGCTTGGTGTATAGCAGTGTTTCTCAATGCAGGACCTCCTGCCCTGCATGTTTTAGATGTGACCCTACTTTACCRCACCTGAATTAAATTAATGGYGCCTATGTTAACCCAGTGTAAATAGTAATCTTGAGTTTTCTTTTAAAAATGGGTAAGTTAATATGGAAACATATTTGTGAACATAGCATAGAATAGAACTTGGTCATTGCAACAAACGCAACGAAACTACAAAATAAGTCCAAAACAGAATTTATAGAATAATTACAACGATCATAATAAATAAAACAAAATACAACGTATAGTAAATAAGATG
>CM047997.1:22681472-22699151 GCA_026261665.1 Melanotaenia duboulayi
TGCTGGACTTTGCTGGAAATCCTCCATCAAGCACCACAGCGGGTGGTGGATCGGGTGGTGGATGCAGCTGTTTTCCTTTTTTTGGTCATTTTCATTGGGATTTCAGGGCTCAGTGGGTGATGCCTTTAATAGGTTTGCCGTGGATGTGCACACACTGGTTTTACCAACATTGGGTTGTGATAGCTGCTTCAGAGCTGGTGATTTAGAGCCGACAACGCAAGTTAGGACGTCAGAGGATTTAGCAACCTTGAGCACAGGCTTTATCACAGGGTTTGTTAAACCTCTTGTCTGGAAACTCCCCTTGATCGAGTGAAAAGTCAAAACAAAAAAAGTGCTCAGTGTTCCACTATCCACCAATACAGCAGCAAGGCTAAGTAAAAAGTAAAAAAAAGGATCAAGATAGATAAAAAAAAACACAATAGAAAATCTTTGGGAAGTAAAGGCAATGATAAATAGAGCTTAAGAACAGAATAAATAAAGTAAAATGCAAATGTCACTACTTCTTATTGAGCTCTGGAACAAAGCTGTTTATTATAAAACTTTGTCTTGCACCTTAGGACTAAAAGCCTGTGTCCAGAGGGAAGCTAAAATTCAACTTTGCTGATTATTTTTTAAACAGTGAAGACTTTAAGAATCATATTTTATAATTTTATAAATTATTAAAAGAATAAAAGCAATTCTTGCATTTTGTATATATCTTGACATTTGAGTTCACTTTCAGTAGTTTTTAACATTATTGTAAATCAATCTGAAATAAAAACAATTTCAATAAAACATAATGATGCAAAAGATGAAGCATATTTACAGTGTATGATTTATACGTCACATGAAGAACATATGAGTAAAACTTTGGCTTGAAATGTGTGTGGAACATATAATTTTCTTCTTAGGTGACCTATTTAGACGATTGCACATCGGCCTGTTATCTCTCAGTCTGTTTACTCTCCTGCCACTGCGGCAGGTTGGACACAAACACATGGAGAGCAGGTATCGGTTTCCACTAAGCAAACTGAGTCACTGAAGGAGAATTAGCAGCTTTCTGAGGAGTAAGACTGGCAGCCTTACTCACCATTTCACCAGGATTTTACTGGCATGCAGGTCCCACACACATTATGGAGGGTTGAGTTTTTAAAAATGTCATGTACTACTGCAAAGTAATGATTTGTTCCAATCTGATGTCTATTCCTATGAGCAAAATAGCACCTCAGTCACCCTAATTGCAAAGCATGGAGCTTTACAGCTCTATGGAGAAAAATAACTAAGTGAATATGTAAAAATAAGGCAAATTATCCTTCAGGTATGTTCCCGGCAGGGTTTGTTAAAACTCAAAGACACACTCATGTATGAGGCTTTAAAGTCTTCTTTCTAGAGTTTTACCTCTGATAATAATTGGCAGAGTTTTGCTCTGAAACTATCTTGTAAACAATCTTATTCTGAAGACAAGAACATTGGCACTTGCGGTCCAAATGTGCACAAAAAAAGTGTGTAGCCTTTTTATTTGGCAAAGATTTTGGATTTATTTTCATAAAGATCAGAATTAGCTGCCTTAAAAATGATCGCTCCATCTACAGGAGTTTAATGTGTCAGATAAAGCCGTTTCTCTGATTTACATACTTCCACGTTTCATACATTCTCAGTCCTCGTTATTTGAACCGTGCCATTTCACTCCGAAATTATAGAATAACCTGATGCCCTTTAACGTCTACTGCTGGCAGACGTTTGAAGGAGCCTGCAAACTGAGGGGAAAATCAGTTTCCAGGCAACATAGGAACGTATCTGGCCCCCGAGTCTTTAAGCAGGGATGTAAATCTCTGTTTGAGTCTGGATCATTACCACTAAAACTCATCATCCAATACTGGCTGTGCTCAAAGATAATGGGCAGGAATAAAGCTAACAAATCAAAACCGCAGCAAGTTGTAACACCATTAAGGGAAAACTGGAAAAAGGACGTTTTCCTATGTTATTCTGGAAAGTGCATGTTTGCAGAGTTGTGTGAGTGAGCAGTCTTAAATTTAGGGAATTTAAGCAGATGCTTAAGCCCCTTATTTTAAAATATTTCTGTGTAATCTTATAAAGATGAATAAGTTTTGGCCGAACACCTGAGTTTGGATGATGTGAGCTTTCAGTTTCCATCACAATAGCTTAATGGGAATGTGTCTTTATGATATGTTAATCTCCTTCCTGTGTCCTTTTTTAAGTTTGTTAGTTATATACGTTGCCCAAAGCAATTTCTTTTATCTGTGTTTGAATATGGTGAAAAGCCACAAACACAAACCTCCGTCACCAGCTCAAATGCTGATGTTAATGTTTTTCAGCTTCTTCCAGTCAGCATGGAGTATTTAGGTCAACGGGTTCAGTTTTTGATAACATCTCTGTAATTTCTTCAACTGTTTTAGGAAGAGCACGGTCTACAGCTGTAGACATGTTTGCTTAGTAAAGCAAGACAAGTTTATTTGGATATCACAATTCAACGACAGTGTGTGTTTACAGAATACAAGAAGCATCATTTAACATTAAAAACAGAAGAAAAAGAAAAAACATTGGTTAAAAAATTATTAAAATGTGAACTGAGTTTTAAAATTCAAGCTTAAAAAGAATCCAATGCATATTTGGACTTTTTTAAATAAAAACTACTGAAATGCAGCAGAGAACAGGTGGGTCTTTAACCTGGATTCAGCTGATCTGAGGCTTTCTGGGAGTTTGTTACAGACATAGAAGCTAAAAGCAGCTTCTCCATGCCTGGTTCTGACTCTGGGCCTGATAAGAAACTGCAAGATGCCGGAGCATGTGTCAGAGCATTTCAAGTTTTTAACAAAAACAATGTCAATTTCTTGTCATTTATTTTATTGTTATATATTTTTCCTGTACACTGGCACAACAATTTCCTTCAGGATCAGTAAAGTTGTTCTTATTCGTAACTTTCTGACCTTAAAACTCTGCATCCCTGACTCATTTGTTGGCACAGTGTACGTTCCTGGAGCCATCCCTGCCCGGCAGCGTCCAGAGGCTGAGACACTCCAAAAACTCCCAAAGCTCATCACATTTTTGCTAAACTGAAAGAAGAAAAATCTAATCACATCAAACTTTATTTATAAAGCATTTCTCATGCAAGAGAGCCGCACAAAATGCTTTACGTGATTAAAAACAAGTTTTTGTATCATAAGAACACAAGCCAAACCAGGGTTTATGACAAACCAAAGCACGCAGATATACAATAAAATCTCACTATTTTACTCCTTGTTCCCTTAATAAACACACCTCCAGTAAGACTGATTAGAAACCATGTGCTAGAGCTTGAGATCACAAGCCTGCATAACACATCCACCAAGTATCTCAGTCACTATTGCAACAAGCACTAAACAAAGCAGATCTGATTTAGTACTGTCTTGGTAAATGATGTGTTGTGTGGGGCTGTTTTTTTTCCAAATATATAGTTCACATACAGTAATCCAGTCTAATTTCTATAATGCAGAGATGGTGGGCGGAGCAGACACTGTAATCCTGGACTGGACTCCAGGGATTAAGCTAGGGTTGTCTGGCCAGTGCAATGGGAGCAGATTGAAGCCGTTTTTTCACACATTGCTCCCAAAAGGCAGGGGGAGTGTTATTGATTTGAACTGTGATTGGTCTGTTTGGGTAAACTCCTCACAAACTTTCTGTGTTACCCATTTAATGCTAATAATGGCTTTGCCCTCACATATGTGGCCTTAGAAAAGACTCCACAAAAACAGTGATAATAAATAAACTGCTTAAGGTTTGTCATTATGTTGTCACTGCAGGCAAATAAAGCTCTGGTATCTATTTCAGTGGTTCAGAAGTACACTCACTATTGTGTGTCTTGTTCAGTTTAGTAGAAAAGCTCAGCTGATAATTAGGCTACTTGTTACAGTTATAAGATTATGATTGTTTTGTCGTCCGTGCCAACCACCGTTTATAGAATCATTCATTATTTTACTTTGAAATCTATTGATGTTTACTAGTACATAAACAGTAAATATGTCCTGGACAATCTGAATAAACCACAAGGCTTGTTTTGAGCAGTGCAGGTTGGACATCTATGCAGATTACTCTTCATGCAAAATCAATTATCCGGTTCATCTTATTTGTCTATACTGTCTGAGCCTATGCTTTATACCACAATCTACTTTTCTGTGGCATTGCCACAGGCCGGGATTTAAGGAATTTGTTTGCAGTCAGCACTAAGTCGAGCTAAGGGAAGCACATTAAAGTCAGCAGCCACAATGCTGGAAAACCATCAAAATATTAGAGCTGGCAGAAATACTGGCCGTTTAGCCACCAAATGTCTCCTGTGAACACTAGCTCTGTCATTTGTCTTTGTGTTTTCCTTCTTCTAATGGCAGTTTGCCAACCCTTGCTGTGCCCCTCTTCAGCAGCTATGGTGACTTTAGGGTAAGAGCCTGTTTGTGCCTCAGGCTCCAGTAGCTGCTTTCACAAGTAATGCAGCTCATCAGAGTGAGTGGCAGCTGTTGGAGTGTGTCCTTGTAGAAGGACAAACACTTTGCCTACTTGTTGCTCAATGCATTTCAACAACAGAATAATATGGGGAATAAATTAAATTCTAATTACCCTGTCCCATAAAGTTCACAGCACTTTAAATCTAATGTGATTATTATAAACAGGAAGGGAACAGAAGAATTTCAGACTCTATCCCTGCAGACCTGAGATTCCATTAGTCTGCAGGCAGAAACTCAAACAAACATGATGAAAAACGAATCTTTTCTCATGCTTAATTTACACATCATGAATGACTTTCTGTGTTTTTTAAATTCATGCCAGCTGAAGAAGAATGCATTGCCATATGATGATAATGGTCTTAAAGCAATACTTAACAAGTTTGCTACCTTAAAACTATCTGCTTTTGATTCGTTTTGTAGCATCCCAAGACTGAGAAACTAGCCCGGAGCATCATGGGACGTATGAATTTTGCTTTATAGCACCGTGTCACAAGCTAAAAACTGGATATGGACACTCAGGCTGTTTTGAATGTGCACAATGGCTGATTCAGCAAAGAATTCGAAGAGGAATTATTATTATTATTATTATAATATATTATAATATTATAATATTATTATTAGAGGTTGTGATAAAAAGAAAGAGAGACAGGGCAGACTCAACACCGGACTGACTTTTATATGCATGAGAGATCTCAGAGAGGAGACAGGATGCCAGATGGATGCTAAATTAGTCTTCATTAGGTTGTGCCGAATTGCAAACATCTGCCAAAATTCAGTAGTACTGCTCTAAAACAATATTGGGATAATTTAAAAAAAAATCCAAATATTCATCTTTTGATGTGGGTACAGTAAAAATTCTGATATCTACATGTAAGGCAATAAAATCCTCACATTTTTGCCAGAATGGATGAAAATTACCTTTTTTTTTGTTGCTTGGATATTTAACTGATCATTTCTTGACATTACCAACTAAAATGTTCAAATAGTTTTATAAACAAATCTTCCTGATCCACCTCGAAAAGCTCAAATGCAAAAATATTCTGTCACACGTTGGTGTACTTATTTAGGTCACTTAGAAAACCTTTATCAGGCAGAAAGTTATCTTCTATGTACTTTTGAGCTGAGATACTGTGTCAGCTGCTACTTGTGGCTGTGATATCAACTGAGTCAGAAACGCCCACCACTTGGCCATGTCAGCAAACTGAAAATGCGGTTGTGTATTTTCCACACTGACAAGTGGCAGAGCCAGAGATGATTATGTATATGCGTCTCTGCTATAATGTGTGTTTACAAGAGTATTTGCACATGTTTTGTGGGCTACCGCTCTTCGTCTTCGTGTCTGCATCTCTTCGCAGGTCTTATTTTCTGGAAAAGTTGCATGTATCCGTAGGAGGTGTGACCTCCAGGGGCGAGAAGAGCTGCACATCAAATGTTTTCACAAAGATAGATAGGATGCTTTAAGTGGTTATTACAGGATGTACATGCTTACAAAAACACAAACAAATACCTGGTGTACTATTTGGACACCCATGGAGGATGAAGAAATTGTAATTTTTGTGCTCGGTAAACTTTCTTTTTTTTTTTTTTTTTTTTTTTGCTTCTGCAGCTGCATGCGTCACAGCTACTGTAAAACAAACACCTATTATCCCCAAGAGCAGTGACTCAAATCCCCCAGTAAGCCCAGTCAAAGCCTGGGAAGCGCTGGTTTTGCAGTGGCATGTCTCAACCTGTCAGACACAAAGCCACAGCTTCCGGAGAAAAGCCACCACCTTCTTGTTGTCAATCAATACGGGCTCTACTCAGGTCAAAGGATCGAAGAAAATATGCCCACAAGCAGCTTTTTAAAAACTTGTTTCACCTCTGCTTTCTGATTTCTCAGATTCGAGTCGCAAGTTTTTATCTTAATCAAAGAAAACTCTAAATAAAGTTGTAATCTGAAGTCAAAGCTGATGACTAACAAAACACTGAAGGTAACCAAGAGAGGATCTAAGAAACATTTTCATATGAAACCTTTCCCTTCCTCCGAGTGTGATCAGCCTTTTTGTTTTCTCCATCTGATCGCTGCCTGTGATAAACATGAGCTGAAATCTCCATGCAAGTTTTTTTCCACAACAAACTTTCTCACAGTCCTTTCTTTTCTCTCCCTCTGTGTTATGTTTTTCTCCCCCCATGTGCTTTCTAAACGTGTGGAGCGCACGATTGGTTGGAGGACGTGAAAGTTAGCCAATGGGAGAGCAGTTACCAGGCAGGCTGTGCCTTGTTTGGAGGCGGCTGGAGGCTCACACAGCTGTTCCATTGAAAAGCAGCAGGACATAATAACAGGGGCCCCTCACCGTGCACGCTAACAGACCATCCACACACACACACACACACACACNTCAGACCATCTACACACACACACACACACACACTGGAGGCTGAACTGGGAAATGACAAAAAGTTATTCACTCAACTTTTTTTGTCAGTGCACACATTTCATTCGAAGCAGTGCATTTCCTTTCCTTCTCTACCCAATGAGAATTTTTCCTCCATTTTCCCCTCACTTCTTGTTCAGTTGAAATGGAAGATGATCACATGAAAAGCCCTTCATACTCAATGTAAAACAAAAACAAAGCTCAATTTATAGAGTAAATATTGACCGGTTCCGTAAGACCAGTGTATTTTTATTTTTATCTGATCTTCTGGTATCAAAGTATTACTATTTTAACCATTAAATAACTGTTTGCTCTATGTTGTTGGGAATGGTGAGATATAGAATATCTGGACTGGTGCACAGGGAAAAAAACAGGGCTCTTACCCTAGAGGCATAGAATTTTAATTATATTGTTTTAATTACTTAGTTCCCTACACAGATATGGCTGAAATTTGATTTGTCAGTGTCCCGTGTCTTCATACAAAGTGATGAGATGGACTTTCCACATCTGACTGGTGTTACAGATGATTACTTGGCAGAAGTAGTCGATGGCAGAAGTTGCGAATCCACTCAACTTTATGACACTGAACACTGTTGCACAAGAAATGACTGATTCATGGCACGTCCTTCACATCAACGCTGTATTTTTCTACTTCCCTCTCCTTTCTGATCCCTCCTCTGCTACGGATGGTAGGGGTTGGAAGTTAAAAGAACTGATAGGCTCAAGTGTTATAGATTAAATACAGAAATCTGCATGGTTATAGCTTAGGCTTTATATTATATTCAAACACTGCTCTTAATTCCTGCAGCCCAAGATGATTATAGTCAATCAGAGCACATAGAACTGACCAGTAACAGATAAATAGTGTCTGGAGGACAAAAGATGAAGTTATTTATTGTTCACAAATCCCAAAGAAATAGCAGCAAATAAGTTAAACACTTATATATCGACTTAGTTTCAGCAACTTCCTTTACTGTCACTCCTCTTACTTTTTAAATTTAGGTTTGGTTGCTGGGTAAAAGTAGTAAATGCTTTAAGAAATTTAAAGCAACAGTGTGAGAATAAGTCAGATCATGTGTTGGAAGCATAAAGCAAAGTTACTCTGACAGTGTTGAGACAATAAGTCTCCGTTAAATTTGCACAATAAAGCTGAAAAATTATCAGTGAGCTCCGTTTTTTTCTGCTTTTTATAAAAAAAAATGTTTGTTTGAATGAGAAAGTAAGACCTTATCTTTCTGTCTGTGTCAGATTGTGGTGGAGAATTGCTAACCAGGCTCAATGACCCGCATCACCCTGCAGAACATTGTCTACCCATCTGTCTCTGCATCCTGCTGTAACAATACAGCTTCTATACATCCTGTACCCATTGTTAACACGCATATTCCACACTTGTTGGCTGTGTATACTCTAAATGATGCAATGAAAACAGGAAAAAGTAGTACATATGTGACTGGAAAATAGTACAGTCACATAGTACTTTAGAGCATATGGTGCGTTTTCCTCAGTCGATAGCATAATCAGTTAAGCATACGCACAGACAGAACACTAGCATCATCATGCTCTCAGTAGAGATTTCAGCAACACAAGAGTGACGCTTGGGGAACAAAATGAGTCATTTAAAGGACAAAAAGGTCCCAGTCAGCCACTTTGCTCTTCCTTCTGTGCATCATGTGGCAGCAAAATGTCAAAGCTGCTGCTTGCTGCTGCTAGGTTGCTACTTTTTCCACATATAAAAGAAAACTAATGGATTCCTTTTCTCTTCCATGGGAAACATTGATTGCGAGGCTTGTTTGTGAAGGCCGCTATGTGTGTATCTGTGTGTGTGTGTGTGTGAGATCAATCAATACATCTCCTGAGGTGCATTCTTCAAAGGAAGCCTTCATGGGCAAACTGTAAGATTAAACTAAAATGTCAAATTAGTTTTCTGATGACAATTATCCAATATTTTGTTAAGTGATTTAGTTCAACTGTAAAACCCGGATTTTCTCAGCGTAAACTTTGTCCTGTTTGACCTGACCTTGTTTTGATCAGCCTGTCCTAACCGTAGATAATGTTTGAGGAGCTTAGTGACCTACAGTATAGATAACAAAAAACAAGCTATTTGCCATTTTAAACCTTTGCTCAACCTTCAAAACTCCGGCTTTATTGGAGCCCAAATGCTGGTTTAAACTGTGTTTTTCTGCTTCTCTACATCCCCCCGTCCACTGCTTTATCTTCTTTTCTCTATGGCATCTTGCTGTGTTGAACCTACTGACACAGAAGAACTCTGTGCTAAAACATAAACAGCAGTTTAATTTGGTGGAGCTATTCCAGGCAGGGTTAAGTCAACAGAGCATTACAGACTGTTGCAGAGCCTCAGGATTACTCCTGCCCTCTGTGAAGAGGAAAGGAAAAACATACTTGGATGTTCTTTGAAAAGCACGCTAAGCAAATGCCAGAGAACAGTCTGGCATTTCCTAAAGAACATTCGGGATGTTCATTAACCTCCAAATTTCACTCTTTTGGAAATATTAACTATCCTTGACAGAACCTTGGGCTGGATCGGTGTTAGTTAATGTTTAGCTTTCGCTTACGTGTCTGAGTGAAGCAGTGTATATTACAAAATGACATTTTTCATCAGAAAATGTCAAGAAAAGGCTTTAATCTGCACATTTTACAGCAAAAATGTCATTGATATGTCAGAATATATCTCTAAACATAAAACATGTTATATAAACACCTTGACAATACCACAGAAAATAGTTTCTGGTGATCTACACATTCTGTAGTGCAAAACATAACATGGTATTTAATATTGTGCTGACCTCATTCCCAGTATACAGTTCATATTGGTTTACTGTGTCAACGTTACACAGCAGCACAGCGCGTGCACACCTCGCATCCACTTGAGGAGCTGAGCAACACAGAAACGTGCAGAACGTGGTCTGGCAGGATGACAGCACGGCCTTCATTTCTATTGTGCCCTGTTGTTGTGCAGCAAGGCATGCACACATCTCAAATATGGGTCTGACACTCTCAGTCAAACAAATTGATCTCAGTCTATAACCTTTAGCCTTTACCCTTGTTAACCTCCCACCACCCCTTCCAAACAGATGTGAGAGTTTGGGGGAGGGTTTGTTTTCCTACAGCCGTGTTGTCACTCAAGCTTTTTTTATTTTTCCCCTCTTTCTTCTGCTTGTGTTTCCCTCATTTTACTTCATTTTTCTCTATGTCACCCTCTCTCTTGAATTTATTCCCTCAGGTTACATAATAATGATGATTATTTTTACTGTAATTTACCATCTACCCTCCACAGGGAAAAGAAAATCTGTGGCTGTAATGTTAATGATCCCATCAGTTATCTGTCTAGTAACTCAAATTTATTCTTCAGACAAAAATCTGTAGTTTTAGAGCAACACACGACACAGTCTTCTCTTTAAATGTTTTCCTCACCACTGAGATCATTGTTTGTGTAGCTGAAATATCCAACAAAATGTTTAAATTTCTTTAACCCAACAGTTAAGTAAAGCCAAGCTCTGCACCACTGCAGACTGATTAAAATCTGCAACTCGGTTGTTTTAAAAATTATTGTAGGTCAATCATTTAAATTGCATGTTATGTCATTTTTGGAAATGGAAGAATACCAGAGGAGTGAGGGTAGTTGGTGAGGCTACCAGGCAGCTGTCAGGGCATCTGGGCGAAGCAGAGAACAATCGTTCAACTGTAAAAGTGATTTGGCTTGAAGGCAAAAGTCCAGACAGACAGATTTGTCTGTGAAAGGGATTTTATGAGGCTGCTGATTAGGTATCAAAGCCACAGTGGCAGACAAACTGGCATCAAAATAGGTCGATGAGGGAGGAGGGTCAAAATTCTCCATCAATTTCTCTCCTCGTGTAAACACCATTCACACATATACTGTACATGCACTACTAAGACACTCATTTCCTTTTTCTTAAATAGGTGCAAGTCTAAAGCAAAACCACCCCCACCTTTCAGTTTCTTCCATTATTACTGCTTTCACACCTACTCTTGTATACATTACGTCACCATTGACAGGAAATGAGATGCCTCAGCTCAAGGCGTTAACGAGACTTCTCTATCTCTTCTTTTCCAGCCTTTAACTATTCATGTGCAGGATGGCGTCTTTCTTTTACTTCATTATCCAGAAGGACAGAACTGATTTGGAAATGTAGGCGACATTAAACCCATTTGCTGTGTTTTCCATTGAATGTCATGCAGCATCAGGCTTTTTCAGGGCCGCTTGGTGAATCTCATGTGGGTGGATGCTGCCTCTTTGTGGTCGTTTACAATACTGCAAGTCAGTTCCTGACACGTTGTTCTGGCATTTCATATTTTCTACACTAGATGTCAACATTTTAAAGGTTTGCTTCTCTTAGTGTGAAAAGGCAGCAGCCTCTCAAAATACAACTACTTTAACTTCTGAATAGAAAGTGATTCACATTTCTGTTTTTTGTAAAAGCTTTCTAGGTTTTACTGGGCCAGTTTAGCAAGATAACTAAACTACCTTTGGGGATCAAAGTCCTCTTAAGACAGAAATACCCTCCACAGTTTATTAACAGTTTTAAGGCTTTAAGTTGTTAAATGATTTAAGTCCCAGAGTTTTTCTAAAGCTGCATCCACTTCTACAGAAAACACTCCCTTCCACTGACATACCACCCGAGTTTAACTGAAACCAAAGGAGAGAGGTGGAGAGAGGTTCACCTTCACCCCACTTCACCAGAAAAGTTTATCTTGTCAACATTGAAAGTGTTTAAGAAACTTCATGTGGTTTCAAACACAGAAACATTTAAACATAGTAGCAGATTTACTGCTAACCTATCGTCAGGGTTTGGTGTGGAGACGGGACCCAAAATGCAGAATCGGGCAGGAAGAGGGTGGACGAAGATTTTAGCTTTCTAAAAACAAGTTAAAGGAAAACTATGACCACAACAAGAAGGGACAATGCATTGACGATGATCTCGCAGTGAAAAAAGAAATACAGTGAGGTGAGAGAACTAGCTAAATGAGGCGCAGGTGGAGCAACCAGGTGTGCATTCAGCTGGAAGTAAGAAGAACAGAACTTACAAGGGCGTGACTACAAAACAAGACAAAAACCCAAAGCACAAGACTAAGGAATAAAACTATAGCAAAACCTCATCAGCATGACACCTGCTACTTTACTGATGTTTACTTTTCTTTACAGTGAAGCCTTTTTTCTAGTCTGAATTTTGCATTGAGTTTGGTAAAATTATGAAATGTAATTTATGTAATAAATGTAAATACAGTGTTGTATCATAAATCTGCTGTTTATGGAAATTCTGGAAGTCAGCATACACACACACACACATATATATATATATAAAATTAAACAAATTTTTGTCCAATTAGAAGACATTTATGTGATAAAAATAATAATAATGGATGCCAAGGACATAACGGTAGAATGACTGTGAAGAAGCAGATGTCCTGCTCTGTCGCCTGAGTCACTGCCGCCCCCAACCATGACTCATTAATGAGGTATTTTGTTTATGTTTTGACAATAAATATAAGCAGACACAGTACACGTGCAGCCAATAACACGTCTAACTCTGTATTAGTGGCATTGCAAATCTATTAACAGACACACACATTAATCCCTGTGCAAAACAACACCATAACACCGTCAGTGGGTGAATGTGAATGTATGATGTGTATGTATGATGTAAAGTGCTTAGGGTATCATTCCACATACAGTAAAGCGCTATATAAATACGATCCATTTACTATTTTTTTGGGTGGAGCGTGTTGTGTGTATCACCATCACACCACACCACACATTTGACTTTTGCCACATATACACATTTACCATGAGAATCTTCAGGGATGTGAGCTGATATGCTGCACAAAGAGCAGCTTTTTCTTTTTTCTTTAAAGTTGAGAGCTGGCTGGAAAAGAAAAATGCTTTTTTTTATTGAAAGTAATTTTCTTCTTTCCACAGTCTAAACATCAAAATTTTCCTCTCTTGGCCACGATTAAGCTCATTTTAACCTGCAAGAGAAAAGAAAAAGATCCAAATCTACACCACAACAGACTGATTTCTAAAAAAAAAAACACACACACACACATTACCATCAGCTGTTCATTGACTCTATGAAGCATTGCAGATTATTAGCATATGTGTCAAAGGCCAAGAGGTTTCCAGGATCTTCTTGTCACCCTTGCATAACCACTAAGATGCTAATTCCCCCCCTTAAAGGAGCAAATAGTAGCTGCTGTGAAAGCCAGTCATCACCTTTGACCTCTCTTCCTAAAGCTGCCTCTCTTTCCTGCTATTGATCACTTACATTCCTCTGACATTGAGGGTGAGTGTGAGAATTCCCTTCCAGATAGCAGCATTTCAGGAGTCATTACCTCTGGCTTACTCAGAGCCTGTGTGTGAAAACTTTCTATACAGAAAGAGGCAGTGAAATGGATCATTAAAGCCAACGATGCCTGATGGGGCTGCTGTGTGGTTCAAAGGTTGCCCCATTTCTCCCGGAGGCTTGACTTTTCCACACAGAGACGCAGGTGTTGGGTCAAGTAGACACTGATAAAAGCGGAAACTCATCTTTGATACATAAAGAGGCCACACGACAGGTAAGTCATGGTAGCTGCTACCATTAGATTGCTTAACCTTCACTTGTTTAGTTGACATTTATGGAATTAGCTCATCATTTTGGTCTATTTTTATACTGTCTGTGGGTAGAATTAATAATCACAAATCACCATGAACATGTTTACTGTTTACGTCTGTAATCAGTGAAGTGGTGACTCTTCATTTTGACTAAATGTAACTATAAAGTCATTTACATACCAATAAGTTCATGTTTAAGTATGTCTGATATAAGTGAGACCACTTAACAAAAACTAAAGTTAAAAATAAAAATATTTTTTAATGAAGGGCTGTTATCTGCAGAGCCAGTCATGCACACATATCAGCCCCCCAGCTCAGGCTGCAGCCAGGGTAACGCCTACTGGGCTGGTAAATGCAATTTATTCTGTGTGGTTATCCAAGTGTGACGCTGGTCACTGTTTAGTTATTGAACTGTTATATAAATTTATCGCGGTTGTTTGCAGAACTTCCCTCCTTGTCCTTTATAGCATCCTACGGTGAGGATGTAGCTGGTCAAATAAAATGACAAAGAATCAGAGTCTAAATTATATCAAAATAAGATTTTCTGAAGTGAATTCCTCTTAAATGAAGGCTAAGTTTCACAAAGGTGTCAAGATAAATTTTACTGTCTCCTTTAGTTCGAAACAGATTTTCATGACTGAAGCCATCAACAAAATTCCAAAATCCTATTAGAGATCACACTAAAAATGTCCAGAAAACGCTATTTCTAATCTTAAATAATTTTTGCTGATCATTTTTCTTGTCATCAGCAGACAGAATGGACGTGCTCACAGTCCTACTTCTGTTCTTCACCGCTTCAGGATTTTCTGATGTGTTACCTTCTGGTAGGTACCATGTTCCACTTATAACCAAGTCGGCTTTTCTCTCTGAAGAACATCAAACACTTTTCATAGGAATTAGTTTTAATGAAGCTTTAAAGAGGTTCAGTCCTGTTTTTTGAGTCTTTCATTGGCCTGTAGTGTTTTGTTTTATTGTGCATATAAGAGGTCTGCAAAGTTGCAAAGCCTAAAATCAGGGGTGTCAAACTCCGGCCCTCGGGGGCCGGTACCCTGCAGGTTTTCATTGTTTCCCCGATCTAACACACCTGACTGAAATTAATTAGTTATTGTGAAGAAGCTGTTGGATCTATTTGATTTTATTCAGGTGTGTTTGAGCAAAGAAATAACTAAAACCTGCAGGATAGGGGCCCCCGAGGACCGGAGTTTGACACCCCTGCCTTAAATCAATGAGAAAAAGAGACATCCTCTCACATAATTTAGCGTTATGCTACAGATGTTTTTACTGACTTGTCTACATCATGAATTCTTGAGTCTTGTTCGCATGCCATCATTTGATAAGTTAACCCTCTGGTGTATGAATTATTACAAAACAGTGCCACATTTTTTAAAATAAAATATTTTACTTCTACAGACATGCACATTGATGTTTTTCTGAATTTTAATCTTATTTTAACTCAGTGTGTTGATTTTTCTATTGGATCTATGAAAATAATTAAAAAATATCTTGTCATATTAATATCATATAAATTAAAAACACCTGGGTAATTTTCTTGTCCTGTTTATCACTGAGGTAAACTTGATAATTACAATATATGTAAAACTGAACTTTTGCCACCATATGGGTTTAAATGGATGCCATTAAAAACTTTTACTAAGATTATCTGTCAGCACTTATATCAGATCAACGCAGGTTAACCCCAACATGAAAAAATAGGTACATGTAAAAAGCACAATTCAGGCTTAGTAAAACTGTAAGATGTTGTCTGGTGCTTATATTTGTGTTGTTGCTTTTTCTCCAACAGGAACCTCTTTCACAGAAAACAAAGGAGACCAGTCTGATAGCATTAGTGAGCAGCTGGACGATGTTTCTATCTTAACAGCAGTGAGAGCAAATGCAGTTGAAAATATAACCACCGAATCCACTACGATGGATCACATTCTTCATTTTACTTTACCAGAAAAAGCTGTGGTGGATATGGGAGAACATGCGCTCAATTTGCTTCCCAGTTCAAACACAGCGATACATGATGAGGACAGAGTAGTGACGACAACCCTGAAAGAAACCACACACATCCAGGAAAATACAAAAACTGTCAAAAATCACAACAGAAATGAGCAAATAAAAAACGTAAAACAAGAAATAGCAGAAGAGGAGAAAGAAAGAAAGCTAGTTGCTGGGATTCATCTTGACAGGACAACAGGGGACATTTATGGTGAGAAGACATTAAAGGTGAAACAGGAAATTACAGACAAGAGAGGAGCTGAAAATGGGGACGGTGTAAAAGATATAAACTTTAAGGAAGATCGAACAGCGTTGTTCAATCTAGCATCTCCTTCAGGCACATCAGCTGCTCAATCAGAGATTCCTGTTACTATGCAAACTATCTCTCAGTCTCAAAATCCCCCCACTTTTCCTCCTCTTCAACATGTCATCCCATCACCTCCTGTTGCACCAGCAGACTCTAAACTCAAGCTGACAGAAGCGAAATCTGGCTCCATTTTAGAGGATGTTCAGGTCAAAAATATTTTGGTGAAGCCAACAGGGATGGCGCTACAAACACACATAGCAGAGCTCACAGGGGAAATAAACACAGCCAGTGGAGCACAAGAAGGTGAGTTTATCTCCAGGTTGAAAACGGTAAAGCCAAAACCAGAAAAGACAACGTTTGGAATCACAGATTCAACAACAGAAGCACCAAATCCTTCACAAAAATCCAACGAAAATATAAACACTGCTAAAATAGATAGTTTTAAACACCAGCCACCCACAATACAGCCCACAGGGGAACCTGACACTGTTAAACTGATGAAAAGCGTCACCGTACGTCCAGCAATGCAAAACAAAACATCTCCTCTCCAGCCACAAGCCACCAAATCTTCAGCCAGATCGCAGCTAGCAGCTACAGGAATAGCTACGAGGAAGCCAACAAAAACCAACATAAGCAGCAAAAATAAGACAATTAAGAAGTCCAAGGAAAAGAAAAGAAGGAAAGACAATAAAACACAAAACCCACCAGAGAACAAGAAGAAAGTCACCCCACCAACACACTTTCCTTACTTTAAGGATAACTACTGTCCACCTGAGTGTGCCTGTTATGGAAGGTAAGGCATTAAAAGTACCAGCTGATGGTTAAATGAAACACTCAGAATGTATATTTACNATGTAAAGTAAATGAAACACTCAGAATGTATATTTACCTCAAATTTATATCATAAATTCCTAGTTTGATTTAATGAAACCCAAATACCATAAGGTCTTGATGCTGGTAAAGGGTCAATAAAACAAGAATGCAGTGATTTGCAAATCTCATAAACCCAAAAGAACATACCGGGATGTTTAATTATTTTTGATTTTATTTGATTTTATTTTTGAAAAAACAGCTGATTCACATTTCAAACCAGCATCTGGTCCCATGGTGTAATGGTTAGCACCTTGGACTTTGAATCCAATAATCCGAGTTCAAATCTCGGTGGGACCTTGTATTTGGTGACTGATGAGCCTCAACTAACCCTCCATCATCTAAAACCTTCCAGTTGAGAAAATCCCCTTAATGCTACTGCCAAACCATTATAAGTGGCTGTAATGCAGGGGTTGTCAACATGGGTCTTTGGGAGTCACAAACCTGTAGGTTTTCCAAATTTCCCTGCTCCAACAAACCTGACTCAAAGTAATGAGTCCTTGTGCAGGTCCTTATAGGCTGTTGGATCAGTTATTTAATTTAATTTGACTCAGGTGTGCTGAAGCAGGGAAATTTAGAAAACCTACAGGATTGTGGCTCTAGAGGACCGATGTTGGCCACCCCTGCTGTAATATAATAATTGCTTTTAATTAAACAATTGAATTGACACCAGGTCAGTAACACGACTGGCTATAAAAGGAGCATTTCAGAGAGGCAGGGGACTCTCAGATGGACAGAGATAAACTGTGTCTTAAAATTCTGAACAATTTCAGAAAAGTGTTCCTCAGTGCAACGACTGAGGATCTCAAAGAATCGGGGGAAATGTTGCTCTGGATCTTTGCATTTAAACCAGACATGTCATATGTGAACAGGATCCAGAAACAGCACCGTCTTCTCGGGAACAAAGTGCATTTAAAATGGTCTGAAGCAAACTGAAAAACTGTTCTGTGGACAGATGGATGAAGATGTGAACTAGTTTGT
>CM047997.1:22708905-22720291 GCA_026261665.1 Melanotaenia duboulayi
CAAATGTAGACCTAAAAAAAAGGTCTTATCTGTGCCCTCCTTTTCCAGGTCAGTGCTCCTGATGGGCCCCCCATCAGAAGTTTTTTAGACCCGCCCCTGCATAGCTGAANCGGGCCCCCCATCAGACGTTTTCTAGACCCGCCCCTGCATAGCTAAAATATAAACCCTGTCTACCACCAACCAACTACTAAAACTCTGTCGACCATGAATCGCTAGTTTCCTCCTTCTCAGCTGAACGATAAACACATGCAACAAGAGAAAAAAGCTGATCAGCTGATCCCCGACAGCCGTCATGATTCACGGAACAAGACACAGATAGGAGACCAGAAAGCCACTAGACCAGCCCTGTTTGTGCAAAATGAAAAAGGTTCGAGTGTAAAAACACTTTTANGGAAGGAAAAGATTTTTTTAAAAAAGGTTCGAGTGTAAAAACACTTTTATCCTCCAGAGGAGCAACACCTATGTGCTGTTACATCAATGTTCATTTTATTCTCAAATCCATCCATAGTGCCTGTCGGCCCATCTTTTTGCCTCCACGTCCTCCCATCATAACGGGATAATATTTAACAAGGATTTACAATAAAAGAAACAATGACACTCACAGTGACATTAAGGCTGCTTCAACAAACTGTCCTGAGAGTAGAAAGAGGCCGAAATGGTCCAAGCTGTACTTGTGTTTAGGTGTCACACTGTGTGCAACCTTTCTGAATTACAAAGTCCTGAAAGCTTCACAAGCCTATAAAGTACCATGTTTATCACATTTTTACATTACATTTGCTGTCTGAGTGGGTCACTGTTAACCAGCCTGTGTAAAATCACCTGCTAATCAGCAGACAAGCAGCAGTTTTACTGCAGACGCAAACAGACGTGTGAAGACATGAAGGATTAAGGACGGATTCACACCAGCCTTTTTGATACGAATCCAAGTGTGTTTGCTCGGAAAGTCCGCTTCCTTTGGGATATTGTGAATGCATCGGACTCAGGTCTCGGTCTGCTTCCAGCGGACCAAATACAGGAGGCGGACTACAAAATAAAGTGCATTATGGGTTTAGCACACGGCATTGTGGGTTAACACAACCAAAACATACATGGTGTGGGGCGAGTGGCGGCTCTGCATGAGAGAAGTGGCTCACGGTCAGATGTGGAAGAATTGAGGCCACTAGGATCTGATGCAGCTCCATGTTATGCTGTTATGTGGCACAAACCAAAGTCATCCTGCATTAACCAAAAGATGAACGAGTTTTTGTCTTCGTTCTGCTGCTCGTTTTCTCCTTCAGTAATTCTTGGTGCAGCTCTGCCTCTGGTGGACAGATGAACCCGTTAATTAAAGGGTCTGATTCATTTGAAAAGTGCAGCATGAACTCAATCGTGGTCCAGAAGAAAATTATAGAAGAACATTAAATCGCTCCCCCAAAGTGGACTGTCCTGGTGTGAATGCAGCCTTAGAGTAAATTTTAGGCATAGACAGGCATACAGTCGTTCAGAAAAATCTAACAATGCACAGTTGGCAGAGCTAACGCTACGTGCTGATCAAATGCTGATTTACTGCAAGTTAAACTCTGACGATATAGTCCGATATGTGTCTTCTGATGGACACCTTTTTCACTACAGTAATTCTGACATATCCCATGGTAAAATCATTATTTTTTACTTAAAGGTCAATGTATTGTTTCATGACTTTTTAAACTTTCAGAACTAGTACTCAGAAAAGAGCATTAATCATGTGATGTTTGCCACTTTTCTCCTTCAGTAGGGGTGAGTTTTAAAAAAAACACAGTTAAGAAAATTCTGCATGGTTTGTGATTACACATTTCATACATGTCACGTGTACACTGCCCTTCACAAAACAACACGCTAGGGAAGAATTCTCATCTTACAATTTACAGCCATGGATTGTGAGCCTGCAGCATTATGGAGATGTGAACGAATTACACATCTTCTGGTGAGACTGGGCTGAACATTCACTGCTGCGTCAGCAGAGTGAGGGGGAAAAAAAGCTGTTGGCAACAACAGGTTTCCAGAAATAACAACTTATGAGACAGGGAAGAGATTCATCAAATTTGTGATAAGCACCATAAACAGAAAGCTAGAGCAGTGAGAGATGTCTCGCTCTGTATCAAGTTCTTCTTTCCACCAGATCGCTGTTTTCTGTCTTTTCCTACGTGCAAATTAATCTCTTAGCTCTTAAACTAGTGGTAGTTTAAGAAAAAAAGCCATTCCTTGAGAAAGATGTTAACATTTTATTTATTTAGGACGATCTATGGAGCGCAAATGTCAACTATCATGAAAACTTACATGATTCCAGTTAGTATGCTTTTTGGTTTTTTTATAAGTTTGAAACAAAAAGAAAAAAAGGATTTACGGACCAGCCTCGTGTTTCCGCCAGTTATTGTGAAATGCTGATCTGTTGCCAAACATTTGCAGTTGTACAACAGTTCGCTGACACTGAATTTAGTCAGATCAGATATGACAGCCATGTTTTGCGTGATAAAGCGAGTTAAACATCTGCCAATTTTTCCTCCCCAATGCCATCAAAGTGTCTGAAAATGAGAAATGTTGTGAGGCATTATAAAGAAAACACCCCAGTGTGACCTGGATATCTAACATGTGAACGAATCATTGACCTCAGAGAGTGTGACTCTCCTGATTTATAGCTTGTAGCGTGATACGTGAACTCCACACTTAACAGACAATGAAAAACTGGGCATGTGTTGTTATACTGATAAAAACAACTGTTACCCAATAAAACTGGTTTTAAAAATCAACACATCATCTGCTTTGTCTTAAGAGCTGGTTTTCATGAGTTTAAAATTCCCTCTAATGAAAGCAGTAGATCCAGGATCCTGAAATGATGAGGGTTGCTGAGGCACCTCCACCCTGGTCTCCTCAAGACACCCCAGATGATTCATTCAAAGAACCTACCCCACTTTATTAAACTCATAAACTCACATATTTGCAGTCCTTACTAATGAATAAATATTTACATCTTCTAAGTATAATATCCCTGTGTATCGCAGGCCACCCATATTCCCAGGCTACAATAATATTGGTGCAACCCAATAGCATCACAATGCATGGTTAGATATTCTAACATGGTAACAGGCCGGTGATCCTTAGCATTTTTTTTCATTGACACCTACCTTAGAAAGACAAAACAATAGGAGACACTTTTGCCACAAAACACAAAAACCAACCAAAATATGATTTTTTATATATATTCCTGCTTATCATCCCACTACATGTAGCTGGTAAAATTGAGCTAACTTTGCTTGCAAAGTGTAAACAATTAGATCCATAGAGGACAAATAAAAACATACACGTGCCCATCCATTAAAATTCTTTTTTTTCTCTCCCACAACGCTCATTATCCATGTTTACATGCACAAAAGTATCTGGATTAAAAGCTTGACTAAAAGTGCTTCATGTAAACATACCAATAGAAAAATTTGGGTCAGTTTCATTCCAATGTAGGTAAATGGTCTGTATTTAGGTGGGTGGGTTATGTCGTGATCAGCATGCACGAAGACACATAATCTAAATGGAGGGCAGAAATTATCTTTACTGTTACGTCAGCTGTACAACGTCTGCTCGAACATGGATGCATGTAAACATACAGGCGTGGACAAAATTGTTGGTTAATGAAAGAAAAACTCACAATGGTCACAGAATGGTCACTGAGGTGAGAGCCAGTTTTGAATACTTTGAGCTGGTGTTGTGCATGCACTGTCCACACGCTCAGCACCAGCTGGGACTGGCTGAGAGGGGTGTGGGCCAAGACCTCGGATAGAGTCAAAACCCTTTTAGAGGAAGAGTGAATGGTAAACTGCTGCATACTGTTGAACCTGTTGTCCTGCTGCAGCATAATAAACTAGAATCACTCAGAGCGCAGACCTCCGCCAAGCCATTGTAATTTTTAATTTTATTTATTTATTATTTTTTGTCTTTGTCAGGGCTTTTGGCCGTTAGTTTTAGAGTTAGAAACTCTAATTGCTAAAATATCCTTATCTTCCCTACACCATAACAACTCTGTGTTTGTTATATATCTTCCCATCTTCTGTTTAGAGAACTTATTGTTCCAAAAAGGTTTTAAAATGATATTTATTGCCTGCACTTTTGTGAATTCATTAGCTGCCACAGGAGCCACAAATTAAACTTGACGAGCTGTGTGAGGCTTGCAGCCATGCACGGAGTGATATTTAGAACAATAGGCTGTTTTACCTTGCTTTGCAAAGCACTTTAGTACCCACTTGTGATTGGAAAGTTCTGTATAAATAAAGCTGAGCTGAGTTGTCTTCACCAAAATGCAGCAGTAAACAAGAGGGAGACAGTGAGATGGAACTAAAAGCTTTATTTACTGAAAAAAACCACTGAGGCAGATATTCCTTAAAAAAATCAACAAAGACAAAGAAGAGCGGAGAGCAGAATCAGAATAGTACAACAAACATGAATCTGGAAGATGAGACCAAACACTGGAAATAATGAGAGGAGTAGATGTAGGAGAGTAAATAAGGTGAATCAGCAATAATTCAGATAATGGAGTAAAAACTAAGATAAGACTCAAAGAAACATTACACAAGAGCAGAACAAAGAAAATAAACAGAAATAAACCAGTACATATGTCTACTTCTCTCAATGTTCTTTGCATTTTTCTTTCTTTGCACTAATAAAAACAAAGTTTTCTGACTTCCATTATGGCCTAATAATGCAGAAATATGAACAAGGACAACGTGGGAAACAATTTTAACAGTTTAAGAGCAAATTAAACAAGCTTGCATTTTGTTTGGCTTATAAAGTTTACAGCTGGAAACGTGGTTGTGAAAACACCTTTTGGTCTCGCGTGGCCATCTTTCCTCCAGCTGTAGACTGGGTAGACTGCACAAACCTGGAGGAGAAAATCCAAAGTATGTGGAAAGAATGGGGGCCGACCTAAAAGTAAACTCACAATGATCCAAGAGAAACTGAGTGATTGTCTGGCCTGCCTGTCTTTTTAGATCTAAAATAACCAGATTCAACCAGTCAGGCAGAAAATCTGTACAGAAAATTCTGGGCCACTAATATGAGATTCTGAGCCTGACTCCGAGCCATACACTGGTGCTGACTGGGTGGGTTAGTGATTTGATTTCATCTTGTAGTGAAACACACATGGCCTTTTTCAAGTTTTGGAACACTTGCAGCACTTTGGAAAGCTTCATGTGAATGCTGCAGAACAGTTTGACCGCACCTCATCCGTTCCATGCAAAGATGGTTTGACTTTACTGCAGATAAATTATCAAGAGTCTGGAAGAAAGCAGACGTGGCCAACACCTAACTGGCCTCACCAACACAACCTCCGACTGCCAGTCCTCTCTTGTATGACTCCTTCCTTCTTAGAAACGACTTTGTCAACTGTACCGAAAACAAAAAAGCAGCTAATATTGTTGTTTTGAAGCTGAAATTAGCATACCTTGAACTGCCAATTTTGGTATCAATACCACGAAAGTTCAGGGCAAGTATCGCCGATACCAGTACCGATACTTTTAGCTTGAAATTTCACAATCATTTTAATTATTGTGCCTTGAATTATTGATTATGATAATAATAAAACACTTTACAAAGATTTTTGTCAAATAAAACATGTTTTATTAACAAACTAAATGGCAGGACTAAGAAATTTAAATTTAAGCTTTTATTTTGTAAACAAAAGCAAAACTTTCTATTGGTTGGCTCTCATTCAAATTCTTTGGCTTTTTGCCCCAAAGTCTTTTGTAAGAAAAATATCAGTATTATCACAGGTATCAAACGATGCTGGTACTTGACTTGGTGTTGATACCATCATAGTTCTGTTATGATGTCACTAAGGAAGTGGGAGCTAAAAGGAAACATGTCGTATCACATCCTAAGGAAAGAAAGCTCGCTCTTTAACCAGAAAACATGAACATCATTTAATTCTGTCAGTTGAAAAGAGTTGACAGCAAAATACACATTTATTCATAGAAGAAGCAGATGTCAAACACCAGTGTCCCAGTGTGTGTTTTCGTTCCCTTTCTCCTCTTCCTCACTGTTCTGTAACAACCTGCACACACACCCTGATGAAATAAACTTAAAGGCTAAAATAGGAGGCATGACTGTTCGTCCTCTGGGACATAAAACAATGAAAGTGGATGGAAATATATACACAGAAAGCGTTTCATCTGGAGAAAAGAGACAAAACATTTCCTCTCTGTTTAATTAGGCTCCACGTTGTTGAAAATCATCTGGCCTGAATTCACTGTGGGAAAAAATGGCTGGCTCACTATTCACTGAAAAACCCTGACGTATGCAGCTCCTGCCACAGCAGGGTGTGGACGGCGAGACGGCTCAGAAGGGACTCCACTGACCAGAAACACCACATTTAAGTTTTTCTTATGGACATAATGATCAGGTAAAGGTTCAAATAGTACGGAAACTTGCACAGATCAGGAGCAACAATTAAAAGCACAAAGATTTATTCATGTTTTCTTCATATTTTTATTTTTAAAGTATGCGACTGACTTTCTTTTTACAAATAGATTATGACAGTTCCAATGTTGTGGTGAAACATTTCAAGATGTTTGGTAAGAAATTTCCAGAAAATCTGCTAAAAATTTTGCCAAATAATTCAGCTTGACTGAGTCAGTGATATAATGAGGAGTGGCAGTGGTCTGGTTGCAATATGCAGGCAGGAATACTTACCATGGCTTACACACACACACATGCTAAAGTTCAAGGTTTAAAATGCAAAGCTGAAGCTAAATAAATTGAAATGAAGATGCTGAATTGTACTAATAAGATTAAAATTCATAAAGTTCTTCCAGTTTAAGTCAAAAGAAGTCTTAAACTTTAATCAAAAGTAAGTAGAAACAAGCTGAGACCAAATGAATGGAAACAGTTGTGTTTTACCTTTAAATAATCATTTTAAGATTTTGGGGAAGGCATTTGTCGGCTCCCCAGCAGTTTTGAAAAGCATGAAAACAACCCCCGTATGTTTGTTGTCCAATGTTCTGATTTAATTCAGGGAAAAGAATGAAAGCTAGTTAACCTAACCCAGATCTCAGTCTCTGCATCGTTGCTTTCTTAAGACCTGTCCACACCAGTNCTGTCACATATCATTGCTTTCTTAAGACCTGTCCACACCAGTGTTGCAACAGACTAAATACCATTTAGTTTATCTGTTCTTCAACATGCAGGGTTTGCATTGAAGATGACATATTTTGTATATTGTATGTTGTAATAAAATCGTAAATTGAAGCAAAATTTAAATATGCTCCCATTCTGGATATTTAGAGGTATCTGTCAGACATCACTGTCCACACACTCTGCTTTACATCGCCATGATTGTTAGACTAGAAGGCAGTGCAGAGTTCAGAGTTCACGTTAAAGTTCCAACATGGCGACAGTGGAGGAGATTATGATAATGCACATTTTCAGAAAGAGACATACGAGGCTTCACATTTGATGACGGTGGTCTGCGGGGCCATTAAATACATCTTGGTTTCTGACTCCTTCCTTTCTTTGATTGCATGTATGCTATGCTGCACAACACTGCTGCCATGATTTCCGGTAGTATTGATCCATTTGGGTTTGCATCTGCAAGTTCTCTGAAAACCAAAATACAGAGAAGAGCATATTAATGTTGAGCATAAACTAACCTTCACCTTCTCAAACCTGATGACCAAACTGTGCCAAAACAGCCATTTTGGAGATCTCTCCAGAACCTCTCTGATTGTGTTCTGCTTCACTTTGTCACCGTCGGCCTTTGCAGAGATAATGTTCACATATTGTGCTATGATGTAATAAAGGTTTAGAGCTACAGCCACATCATTCCAAATGGATATTTATATTAATCCAGAACGGGATTATTTTGTGCCACCTTCAATTATTCCTCACCAGTAACACATATACTGATAATTACACATCTTAAATATCTCTATGACTCCAGAAGTATTCAGACATAACTTCTGGTGGCAGAGATATACTCATTTCATTAAAGTGATGAAATTTTCAAGCCAAAGGCTGAAAGAGGCGCAAGATTTAAGATTTTTGAAGTTTTGAAATAAAATGAAAGATTATGTCAGAGGTTCAGAAGTCCCAGTTTCATGTTGCTCAGTGTCTGAGAAGACCATCAAGATTCACAAAACACAAACAGAAATTTGTGTTTCTCTAGTTTTGTATTTCTAAAGCTGTTTAGAAAAATCTTAAAATTTTGAAAATTGTTTTCTGGCACACAAACAATAATTGTACTCCCACTTTTAGCCACAAATTGGCACCGTCTTATATTTCCACATTATCATATAAAGCCTGCTTTGCTCCAGAAAGCATGCACAGGAGTGGCCTGACACAAACCAGTTCAAATCAGGGAAGTTTGGGTGGTGTGTGGATGGGAAAGTGTGGGTGGTGTGGACATTGTGCAGGGGTTGCAGTTGTAAGCAGCTGTTAAAGCTGCAACTTGAGCAATGTGGTGTTCATTAATATCCACAAGATATAAATGTTTTGCATAAACTATAACTTTCTCAGCCTGCCTCCTGCTGTTTTTTGCAGAATCAGTTTGTGAACAATTAAGAGATAAATGATGTGGTTCACACTTTGGAACATTTTAATCTCGTCTTTTTGACAGCTTGTTCATAATCCACCCTGTTTTCATGTGATTCTGGAGCTGCCCTGTTATGTAATGTTGTTTTGTGCTACATGCTGTAGAAGCTCGACATTTAAGGAAATAAATGACTGGCCTCTCACATGAACATTTGCTCCGACTGGACAGGATGGATCTCTGCTGGACTGCTGCAGGACATGTTGCCTAATACAACCACCCCTGAGAATATGTGTGAGCATCAACATCTGCTTGTCTTGTTATTTGAAAGCTGTGTTGACTCTAAAGTCACAGAATTGAATGACTTGGCGCCCAAAGAGACACTAACACATTTCATCCCACTGTAAGCAGATAAGGGAATATTATAAAAATAAAGAAAAACTTGGCGAGTTCATTTACTCTCTTGAAAAAATGCAAGTTTTTCTTTTCTACTTTACATACATAAAAAAGTCTTTTTGCCTTTCTTTTAAAAAGTCCTTGTACGGGATGATCTCTGCCATGGTGATCAGACACTATCTGCTTCAGATTTGACACAATTGACACCCGAGAGCCCTGGATTGTGCAATGAAGAAATCATCCATTTTACAGCCAGAATTCTCCTTAAAAGGATTTTTTTTAATCTGGATTAAATATAAATAAATACTGCAAAGACACCAGGTGTCAGTAACATGATAAAATGTTAAGGTGAAATCTTCTGCAAGCTGGAATGACTTGAGTTCATGGTACTGCCAACTCCAGTGCTGCACTGAGCACATTTTATTTTACTGAACACACATGGAAAAAATAGCATAAATCAGTCCATCTGCAAAGTCTGATTTGTCCCAGACTTGAATTCTTTTGATATATCCTACGCAAACAGCCCAAGCTTGGCATAATAAATGCTACTCAGGCTCTTACTGCAACATAAATTCCTTCAGTTGCACTTAATATTTGATGGACTCATCACATGATAGCTGTTGAATATGGCCAGAAACTGCCAGGTTAACGCAAAAAGAAGGTGTAAAAAGCCTGGATACGCCCTTTAATTTGACTAGGACAGACATCAGAATGAAGTGTTGCCAAGAAAGTTGTGTGTTCAGGTGTTTAAAGTTTTACAAAGCAAATTTAAAAAGGTCGAATGGGGTGGAGGAAGTTACAAATGACACTCTAACAGTAAACAATTAGTTTAGATATTCTCCTTCTGTTTATTGCCTCTGGTACTTTTTCAGTTCTTCTTCAATGTTAACTAAACTGAGAGCGGATCATTATTATTTGCAGTTCATTGAAATAATTATGTGTGAATTTGCCTCAGCATGTCAAACAGTGCTGCAATCTTTACTGGACATGTGATGTGTGTGCTGTCGGAACACATCCCGTTTACCAGTGATCACAAAATGCTGACTTGCTGCCTTAAGCCATTAGCACTGTCAGGACAGATTAAAGCAAATTTCCATTCAGATCCAATTGTTTAATCCAGACAAGTTTAATAAAAATGTGCAGACACTGGGAAAATAGATGTTTCAACATGTAAAGTACAATAAAATGTGTCCATGTGAAGGAATCTGTTGTATATCAAAGACACACAAATGTGTTTTTCCCTTAGTTTGAAACTCAAACACAGTCAATGTTTCCAGAAACACAGGACTTTACTTGATGTATTTATTTGATGTACTTTTGTGGGATCAAGTTGATCACTGTTTAGTCTCTGTGTGTTTAGCTTTAAGCATTGAATCTTCTTGGCTAGATTTAGGAAAGATCACAATTTGCCTTCAAATGCACCAATTAAAATGTAAACTTCATGTTGGGGCGCACACAAATAAAAGCTGGGGCCCCTCAAGGCTTAATGGTCCAACTTAACTTATTAAACAGGACTGGATATTTTATGTGGGGATCATAGGTAACTATAAGCATATCATTTCTTTGTTTCCATGACATCTAGTTTAAAGCCTGGGGGATGCAGACATGTCAAAGCTCCTTTCTATGAAAACCTTGGCAGCTAACATATCTGTTTGAGCACAGACTGCTGCAGAAGGGCCGCATTCGCTTCATTGGCAGACAAGAGAGCTGCTTGGCTGCTCACCTCAGCCCAGTAAATCTGAAACAGGCTGAAATGGAAAGAAAGAAAATGCCCAGCAAACATATCCAGGGCCATTTCAAGAGATTAATGAAGTCTCAGCGAACATTAGCAGTTAAAGCCACATACGATACAAGACGTAACTGAATCAGGAAGTTAATCCTGCATCCACTGGAGAACGTTTTGGGATATGAGTGATGAAGAAAATAATATTTTTCCACTACGGGGATATTATCCTGCAGTACAATCAAATTGTTTGTGTTCATTACAAAATAAAGGTTTTGGTCAAAATCACAATTAACTTAAACCGCACTGCCTAAAATTAAAGTAAAAAATGTAATTAAATAGAAAAAGTCATCTTGACTTCCCACCAACATTTTCACAATCACTTATTACTTTATTTTGTTTTTGTTTTTTTGTCTTTATTGCTCTGTTTGTGGTCAAAAATGTCGTAAAATATATTCTTTCTTTGTGGTATTGCTACCCCAGAGTGTTGGAACAATACAGTGTGTCTTTTACATTTTTAATTTGTGGCATACCACAGCATAAACACCTGCCAATATTAAAGGGTGTGTTTTCCCTCTAAGCTTAAGGTCTGATGAAGTCAAACAACACTTCAAATGTAGATTTACTGACTGTTAAAGGGGTTGATTTTCTTTTTCTTTTAATTTCTCTTTATTTATCTTATTCTATATGTATTCTAATTATAAATATCTATAAACAGTGTCTCACAGAAGTGAGTACACCCT